>CM033470.1:147994930-148253873 GCA_019447015.1 Hymenochirus boettgeri | reverse complement strand
CGGCGGCCAGAACAGAGCCAAAAGCATCCAGACCCACATTCCGGCAGCCAAAACAGAGCGAAAGGGGTCCAGACCCCCGTTCCGGTGGCCAGAACAGAGCCAAAACCATCCAGACCCCCGTTCCGGCAGCCAGAACAGAGTCAAAGGGGTCCAGACCCCTGTTCCGGCAGCCAGAACAGAGCCAAAGGGGTCCAAGACCCCCGTTCGGGTGGCCAGAACAGAGCCAAAAGCATCCAGATCCCCGTTCCGGCAGCCAGAACAAAGTCAAAAGGGGTCCAGACCCCCATTCCGGCAGCCAGACCAGAGCCAAAAGCGTCCAGACTCCCATTCCGGTAGCCGGAACAGAGCCAAAAGGGGTCCAGACTCCCATTCCGGCAGCCAGAATAGAGCCAAAAGCATCCAGATCCCCGTTCCGGCAGCCAGAACAAAGTCAAAAGGGGTCCAGACCCCCATTCCGGCAGCCAGACCAGAGCCAAAAGCATCCAGACCCCCATTCCGGCAGCCGGAACAGAGCCAAAAGGGGTCCAGACTCCCATTCCGGCAGCCAGAATAGAGCCAAAAGCATCCAGACCCACATTCCGGCAGCCAAAACAGAGCCAAAGGGGTCCAGACCCCCGTTCCAGTGGCCAGAACAGAGCCAAAACCATCCAGATCCCCGTTCCGGCAGCCAGAACAGAGCCAAAGGGGTCCAGACCCCCGTTCCGGCGGCCGGAACAGAGCAAAAGGGGTCCAGACCCCCGTTCCGGTGGCCAGAACAGAGCCAAAAGCATCCAGACCCCCGTTCCGGCAGCCAGAACAGAGCCAAAGGGGTCCAGAAAGCATCCCAGAACAGAGCCAAAAGCATCCAGACCCACATTCCGGCAGCCAAAACATAGCGAAAGGGGTCCAGACCCCCGTTCCGGTGGCCAGAACAGAGCCAAAACCATCCAGACCCCCGTTCCGGCAGCCAGAACAGAGTCAAAAGGGTCTAGACCCCTGTTCCGGCAGCCAGAACAGAGCCAAAGGGGTCCAAGACCCCCGTTCGAGTGGCCAGAACAGAGCCAAAAGCATCCAGATCCCCGTTCCGGCAGCCAGAACAAAGTCAAAAGGGGTCCAGACCCCCATTCCGGCAGCCAGACCAGAGCCAAAAGCGTCCAGACTCCCATTCCGGTAGCCGGAACAGAGCCAAAAGGGGTCCAGACTCCCATTCCGGCAGCCAGAATAGAGCCAAAAGCATCCAGATCCCCGTTCCGGCAGCCAGAACAAAGTCAAAAGGGGTCCAGACTCCCATTCCGGCAGCCAGAATAGAGCCAAAAGCATCCAGACCCACATTCCGGCAGCCGGAACAGAGCCAAAGGGGTCCAGACCCCCATTCCGGCGGCCAGAACAGAGCCAAAAGCATCCAGACCCCCGTTCCGGCAGCCGGAACAGAGCCAAAGATAAACAGCGCCACCTATCGTAAGAGAATTAAATTACACCCTTTATTAGAGATGCCGGAATAAGGTTTTACACCCTTTTAGATCTGTTTTGGCCGCAGGAAGAGGGGTCTGGATACTTTTGGCTCTGTTCTGGCCACCGGAACGGGGGTACGGATGCTTTGGCACTGTTATGGCTGCCGGAACGGGGTCTGGATGCTTTTAGCTCTTGTTCTGGCTGCCGGAACGGGGTCTGGATGCTTTTGCTCTGTTCTGGCTGCGCGAATGGGGGTCTGGATGCTTTTTGCTCTGTTATGCTGCCGAACGGTTCTGGATGCTTTTTACTCTGTTCTGGCTGCCGGAATGGGGGTCTGGACCCCTTTGGCTCTGTTTCTGGCTGCCGAACGGGGTCTGGACCCTTTGGCTCTGTTCTGGCTGCCAGAACGGGGGTCTGGATGGTTTTGGCTCTGTTCTGGCCACCGAACGGGGGTCTGGACCCCTTTGGCTCTGTTCTGGCTGCCGGAATGGGGTCTGGATGCTTTTGGCTCTGTTCTGGCTGCCGGAACGGGGGTCTGGACCCCTTTGGCTCTGTTCTGGGCTGCCGGAACGGGGATCTGGATGTTTTGGCTCTGTTCTGGCCACTGGAACGGGGTCTGGACCCCTTTGGCTCTGTTTGGCTGCCGGAATGTGGGTCTGGATGCTTTTGGCTCTATTCTGGCTGCCGAATGGGAGTCTGGACCCCTTTTGACTTTGTTCTGGCTGCCGAAACGGGGATCTGGATGCTTTTGGCTCTATTCTGGCTGCCGGAGGGGCATATTTATAAAAGAGCGAAAAGTAGCGAAATGTTTTCGCATTCGCTTTTCGCATGGGTTTTCGCCAAAAAGACAGTTAACGCTATTATAAAGGTAGCGTTAACGAATGGCGAAACCGTTTCCGAGAGCTATCGCTAAACCCTTTTCGCCTAACTTCGCAATGGTAATTTAGCGAAAAAGGAGCAAAAAGGCATAACGCGATTTATAAAATAGCGAAAGGTGGTTTTTGCGTTAAAAAGAGCGAAAGATTAGCGCGACCCTGAAGGTGTGAAAAGTCATTGTTTGAGCGAAAGGCATTCTAATGGTAATTGCCTTGAAAAAGCGAACGCGCATTAGAAGGGCGATTGCGCATTAGAGTGTAATATGCCTTGGAAAAGCGACATTAGAAAGGCGAACGCGCATTAGAATGTAATATGCCTTAGAAAGCGACATTAGAAAAGGCGATACACATTATAATGGAATATGCCTTGAAAAGCGAACGCGCATTAGAAAGGCGAACGCACATTAGAAAGCGAACGCACATTAGAAAAGCGAACGCGCATTAGAAGAGTGAATGTGCAGTGACAAAAGAAAACTGTTTCCAATGAGAAATTCTAAGAAGATTGACTAAAATAAGACAGGCTGACTTCTTGGTAAATGTGAGTGGCCATTTTGGAACTTGACATCATTTCCTAGTGGGCTTTCTGGTTTGTGAATGGTTTTCACAATGCAGTCTTCTTAGATGCGTTAAGTTTCGCTGCGATACTTTTCGCTCTTTATCGCGCCCGTTCGCTTTTCCGCCGGCGTGTTTTTTTTCGTTTTTTTATAATAAGGCGAAACGAAGCCCCAAATGGCGCTATTTTCTCTGCGATGTGCTGCGCTAATTATTTGGCGAAAAAGACCATCCTTTATAAATATGCCCCATAGTAATTGAGGTGGTATAAGACATACGCCCATCTCAGTCCAACCTTTATACTACCCATAATGTCTGTCTAACAGGTACATAGTAACTAGTAATGGGTTGTATAAAGACATACGCCCATCTAGTCCAACCTTTATAATTACCCATAATGTCTGTCGAACAGTTACATAGTAAATAGTAATTGAAGTTGAATAAAGACATATGTCCTCCAGTCCAAATTTTAAACCCTTTTTTTTAAGAGTTGATCCAGAGGAAGGGAAAAACGCTAAAAATGACAATTGGAAAGTATCCCTAGATCAACCAGAACTACAGTATATTAATATATCAGTAATTCTCAATATGTTTTAGTTTTAGGAACTTATCCGGAACACTTTTAAAGCCATTCAATGAACTTGCCATTACCACATCTGCTGGAAGTTAGTTCCAGTTCCACCGTTCTCATTGAATACACATTCCAACCTGAAGGACACTTATTTTCTTCTAGCCTTAAAGGGTATGTCCACCCTCCAACTAAAATTTGGTATCCTGCAGGAAATAGCTAAAACCTCAACCTTGTGAGGTTTATAGCATTCAAAGACTTACCCAAATGTACTTACCAGACATCATTCCCTCGCCGTGTTTGCCTTCTTTCGGGCCTTTTCAGTGAATGGAAGAACAGCAGAAGGGCTCGACCACCATCACTCCTATGATGGCTAAGGCATCGTGCCTTACCCAATCACAGGAGCAAATGCCGGAATCCACACGGAAGCCAAGACCACTGCCAAACACAGACACATTTCATCCTAAAGACTTCAACAATGGCTCAGTGTGCGAGTGTGTATGTTCAATGTGTGAGAGGATGTTCATTGTGTGAGACAGAATGTGTGTGTACTGTACGTTCAGTGTGAGTGAGAATATCTAGTTCCTGAGAGAGTGAAAATGTCCTGTGCATGGTAGGTTAGTATGCAAAAGAAGAGTTGGGGGGGAGACTGGATGGGGTTAAAAGTTTTCATGGTGGTGTTTTTGCCTTTATGTCATTGGCTGCTATGATATTGGCACATCCATAACTGACAGCCGTAACTGGAAGAAGAAAGAGAAGTAACAGAATATAAGGCAGCATTCAGGCTAGACTTACATCTCTCAGATTTCTAACAGAGTTCCTAGGGTACAGACCCCATTCCAGCCATCAAAACAAAGTTCTCAGGGTGCAGACCCCCTTTCTGGCATCCAGAATAAAGTTCCTAGAGTGCAGACCTCTGTTCAGCTGCCAAACAGAGATCCCCCGTGCAGAACCCTATTCCGGCCTCCAGAACAAAGTTCCTGGATGCTACCCCGTTCTGCCAACCCCCGTTCGCCCAAAAACCGAGTTTCCATGGACAAACCCCTGTTCCTTGAGCAAAAGAGAGTTCCCAGAGTGCAGACCCCTGTTCAACCACCAAAACAGATTACCAGGTGCAGACCCCCATTCTGGCAGACAGAACAAAGTTCCAAGGGTGCAAACCCTGTTCCAGCCACCAGAACAGAGTTCCCAGGGTGCAGACCCCTGTTCTGGCCACCAGAACAGAGTTTCTAGGGTGCAAACCCCCATTCCGGCAGCCAGAACAGAGTTCCAGGATGCAAATCCCTGTTCCGTCCGCCAGAACAAAGTTCCCAGGGTGCAGACCCCTGTTTGACCACCAGAACAGTTTTTTTAGGGTGCAACCCCCATTCCGGCAGCCAGAACAGAGTTCCAAGGGTGCAGACCCCTATTTGGCCACCAGAAAAGTTCCCAGGTGCAGATCCCCTTTTACGGCCGCCAGAACAGATTTCCCAAAGTGCAGACCACGTTATCTGACAACCAAAACAGTTCTCAGTGTGCAAACCCCCGTTCTGGCTGCAAGAACAGAGTTCCCAGGTGGCAAATCCTCTTTCCAGCTGCCAGAACAGAATTTTTATGGTGTAAAAACCCTGTTACAGCTGCCAGAATAGAGTCCCAGGGTGCAGACCCCCATTCTGGCTGCCAAAATATAGTCCAAGGGTTCAAAACTCCGTTCCAGCGTCCAGAACAGTGCGAAAGCCCCCATTCCAGCAGCCAGAGCAGAGCCAAGGGTCCAGACCCCATTCCGGGAGCAGAACAGAGCCAAAGAGGTCCAGACCTCCGCTCCGGCAGCCAGAAAGCAGCCAAAAGCATCCAGACCCCCGTTCGGCGGCCAAAACAGAGCCAAAGCATCCAGACCCCCGTTCCGGCCCCGCAGACATAATCAAAGGCATCCAGACCCCCGTTCCGGCAGCCATAACAGTGCCAAAAGCCTCAGACCACCGTTCGGCAGCCAGAACAGAGCCAAAACCATCCAGACCCCCGTTCCGGCACCAGAACAGAACCAAAGGGGTCCAGACCCCCATTCTGGCAGCAGAACAGAGCCAAAGGGGTCCAGACCCCGTTCCGGCAACCAGTACCGAGCCAAACCATCCAAACCCCCGTTCCGGCTGCCAGAACAGAGCAAAACAATTTCAGACCCCCGTTTGCGGCGGCCAGAACAAAGCCAAAGGGGTCCAGACCCCAGTTCCGGCAGCCAGAACAGAGGCAAAGGGGTCCAGACCCCCATTCCTGCGGCCAGAACAGAACCAAAGGGGTCCAGACACCCGTTCCGGCAGCCAGAACGAGCTAAAGTGGTCCAGACCCCTGTCCGGTGGCCAGAACAGAGCCAAAACCATCCAGACCCCGTTCGGCAGCAGACAGAGCCAAAAGCCTCCAGACCCCCATTCCAGCAGCCGGAAAGAGATAAGGGGTCCGACCCAAGTTCCGGCAGCCAGAACAGAGCCAAAGGGGTCCAGACACCTGTTCCAGTGTCCAGAACAGAGCCAAAGAGGTCCAGACCCCTGTTCCGACAGCCAAAACAGAGCCAAGGCATCCAGACCCCCATTCCGGCAGCCATAACAGTTCCAAAAGCATCCAGACGCCTGTTCCGGCAGCCAGAACAGAGCCAAAAAGCATCCAGACGCCTGTTCGGCAGCAAGAACAGACCCAAAAGCATCCAGACCCCCGTTCTGGTAGCCAGAACAGAGCCAAAGGGTCCAGACCCCCATTCCAGTGGCCAGAACAGAGCCAAAACCATCCAGACCCCGTTCCGGCAGCCAGAACAGAGCCAAAAGCATCCAGACCACATTCCGGCAGCTGGAACAGAGATAAAGGGGTCCAGACTCCGTTCTGGCGGCAGAACAGAGCCAAAAAGCATCCAGACCCCCGTTTCGGTCACCAGAACAGAACCAAAGGGGTCCAGACACCCGTTCCAGCAGCCAGAACAGAGGCAAAGGGGTCAGACCCCCATTTGCGGCCAGAACAGAGCCAAAAGCATCCAGACCCTGTTCCGGCAGCCAGGAACAGAGCCAAGGGGTCCAGACGCCCGTTCCGGTGGCCAGAACAGAGCCAAAAGCATCCAGATCCCAGTTCCGGCAGCCAGAACAAAGTCAAAAGCATCCAGACCCCCGTTCCAGCAGCCAGAACAGAGCCGAAGGGGTCCAGACCCCTCTTCCGGCAGCCAGAACAGTGCCAAAAGCATCCAGACCCCTGTTCGGCAGCCAGAATGGACCCAAAAGCATCCAGACCCCCGTTGCAGCCAGAACAGAGCCAAAGGGGTCAGACCCCGTTCCGGCGTCCAGAAACAGAGCCAAAACCATCTAGACCGTTCCGGCAGCCAGAACAGAGCCAAAAGCACCAGACCCCCATTCCGGCAGCCGGAACAGAGATAACGGGGTCCAGACTCCGTTCCGGCGGTCACAACAGAGCCAAAAGCACCAGACCCCTGTTCCGGCCACCAGAACAGAGCCCAAAGCATCAGACCCCTGTTCCGGCAGCCAGAACAGAGCCAAAGGGTCCAGACCCCTGTACCGGTGGCCAGAAACGAGCCAAAAGCATCCAGATCCCCGTTCCGGCAGCCAGAACAAAGTCAAAAGCATCCAGACCCCCATTCCAGCAGCCAGAAGAGAGCCGAAGGGGTCCAGACCCCTGTTCCGGCAGCCAGAACAGTGCCAAAAGCATCCAGACCCCTGTTCCGGCCACCAGAACAGAGCCCAAAGCATCCAGACCCCTGTTCCGGCAGCCAGAACAGAGCCAAAGGGGTCCAGACCCCTGTACCGGTGGCCAGAACAGAGCCCAAAGCATCCAGATCCCCGTTCCGGCAGCCAGAACAAAGTCAAAAGCATCCAGACCCCCATTCCAGCAGCCAGAAGAGAGCCGAAGGGGTCCAGACCCCTGTTCCGGCAGCCAGAACAGTGCCAAAAGCATCCAGACCCCTGTTCCGGCAGCCAGAATGGACCCAAAAGCATCCAGACCCCCATTCCGGCAGCCGGAACAGAGATAACGGGTCCAGACTCCAGTTCCGGCGGTCACAACAGAGCCAAAAGCATCCCAGACCTCTGTTCCGGACACCAGAACAGAGCCAAAGCATCCAGACCCCGTTCCGGCAGCCAGACAGAAGAGCAAAGGGGTCCAGACCCCGTTCGGGTGGCCAGAACAGAGCCAAAAGCATCCAGATCCCCGTTCCGGCAGCAAACACAAAGTCAAAAGCTCAAGACCCCGTTCCAAGCAGCCAGAAGAGAAGCCGAAGGGGTCCAGACCCCTGTTCCGGCAGCCAGAACACGTGCAAAAAGCATCCAGAACACCTGTTCCGGCAGCCAGAATGGAACCAAAAGCATCAGACCCCCGTTCGCAGCCGGAACAGAGCCAAATGGGTCCAGACTCCCATTCCGGCGGCCAAACAGAGCCAAAAGCATCCAGACCCACATTCCGGCAGACAAAACACTAGCGAAAGGGTCCAGACCCCCGTTCCGGTGCCAGAACAGAGCAAAAACTCAGACCCCCGTTCGGCAGCCAGAAACAGAGTCAAAGGGGTCCAGACCCCGTGTTCCGGCAGACAGAACGAGCCAAAGGGGTCCAGACCCCCGTTCGGGTGGCCAGAACAGAGCCCAAAAGCATCCAGATCCCCGTTCCGGCAGCCAGAACAAAGTCAAAAGGGTCAGACCCCCATTACGCAGCCAGACAGAGCCAAAAGCGTCAGACTCCCCTCCGGTAGCCGGAACAGAGCCAAAAGGGGTCCAGACTCCCATTCGGCAGCCAGAATAGATCCAAAAGCATCCAGATCCGTTCCGCAGCCAGAACAAAGTCAAAAGGTCCAGACCCCCATTCCGGCAGCAGAACAGAGCCAAAAGCATCCAGACCCCCATTCCGGCAGCCGGAACAGAGCCAAAAGGGGTCCAGACTCCCATTCCGCAGCCAGAATGAGCCAAAACATCCAGACCCACAATTCCGGCAGCCAAAACAGAGCCAAAGGGGTCCAGACACCCGTTCCAGTGGCCAGAACAGAGCCCAAAAACCATCCAGATCCCGTTCCGGCAGCCAGAACAGAGCCAAAGGTCCAGACACCCGTTCGGCGGCCGGAACGAGCAAAAGGGGTCCAGACCCCGTTCGGTGGCCAGAACAGAGCCAAAAGACCCAGACCCCCGTTCCGGCAGCCAAACAGAGCCAAAGGGGTCCAGACCCCATTCCGGCGGCCAGAACAGAGCCAAAGATCCGACCACCGCCGGCGGCCATAACAGAGTCAAAAGCATCAGACCCCTGTTCCGGGGCCATAACAGAGCCAAAGCATCCAGACCCCATTCCGGCACGCTGGAACAGGCCAAAGGGTCCAGACCCCCATTCCGGCAGCCAGACCGAGCCAAAAGCGTCCAGACCCCTCCGGTGACATAACAGAGCCAAAAGCATCCAGACCCCCATTCCGGCAGCGGAACAGAGCCAAAGGGGGTCAGACTCTCATTCCGGCAGACCAGAAACAGAGCCAAAAGCATCCAGGACCCACATTCCGGCAGCCAAAACAGAGACCAAAGGGGGCAGACCCCGTTCCAGTGGCCAGAACAGAGCCAAAACATCCAGATCCCCGTTCCGGCAGCCAGAACAGAGCCAAAGGGTCCAGACCCCCGTTCCGGCAGCCAGAACGAGACAAAGGGGTCCAGACCCCCGTTCTGGCACGCAGAACAGAGCCAAAACCATCCAGACCCCGTTCCGGCGGCCATAAACTGAGCCAAAAGCATCCAGACCCCATTCCGGCAGTCAGACCAGAGCAAAAGCATCACCAGACCCCCATTCCGGAACGGAACAGAGCCAAAAGGGGTCCAGACTCCCTTCCAGCAGCCAGAATAGAAGCCAAAAGCATCCAGAACCACATTCCGGCAGCCAAAACAGAGCCAAAGGGTCCAGACCCCCGTTCCAGTGGCCAGAACAGAGCCCAAACCATCCAGATCCCCGTCCGGCAGCCAGAACAGAGCCAAAGGGGTCCAGACCCCGTTCCGGCAGCCAGAACAGAGCCAAGGGGTCAGACCCCGTTCCGGGGCCGGAACAGAGCAAAAGGGGTCCAGACCCCCGTTCCGGTGGCCGAACAGAGCCAAAAGATCCCGACCCCCGTTCGGCAGCGGAACAGAGCCAAAGGGGTCCAGACCCCCCATTCGGCGGCAAGAACAGAGCCAAAAAGCATCCAGACCCCCGTTCCGGCAGCCGGAACAGAGCCAAAGGGTCCAGCTCCCATTCGCGCGGCCAGAACAGAGCCAAAAATCCAGACCCACATTCCGGCAGCCAAAACATAGCGAAAGGTCCAGACCCCGTTCCGGTGGCCAGAACAGAGCCAAAACCATCCAGACCCCGTTCGGCAGCCAGAACAGAGTCAAAGGGGTCTAGACCCTGTTCCGGCAGCCAGAACAGAGCCAAAGGGGTCCAAGACCCCCGTTCGAGTGCCAGAAACAGAGCCAAAAGCATCCAGATCCCCGTTCCGGCAGCCAGAACAAAGTCAAAAGGGTCCAGACCCCCATTCGGCAGCCAGACCAGAGCCAAAGGCGCTCACAGACTCCCATCCGGTAGCCGGAACAGAGCCAAAAGGGGTCCAGACTCCCATTCCGCAGCCAGAATAGAGCGCAAAAGCATCCAGAATCCCCGTTCCGGCAGCCAGAACAAAGTCAAAAGGGTCCAGACTCCCATTCCGGCAGCCAGAATAGAGCCAAAAGCATCCAGACCCACATTCCGGCAGCCGGAACAGAGCAAAGGGTCCAGACCCCCATTCCGGCGGCCAGAACAGAGCCAAAAGCATCCAGACCCCCGTTCCGGCAGCCGGAACAGAGCCAAAGGGGTCCAGACTCCCATTCCGGCGGCCAGAACAGAGCCAAAAGCATCCAGACCCACATTCCGGCAGCCAAAACATAGCGAAAGGGGTCCAGACCCCCGTTCCGGTGGCCAGAACAGAGCCAAAACCATCCAGACCCCCGTTCCGGCAGCCAGAACAGAGTCAAAGGGGTCCAGACCCTGTTCCGGCAGCCAAACAGAGCCAAGGGTCAAGGACCCCCGTCGGGTCTGAGTGGCCAGAACAGAGCCAAAAAGCATCCAGATCCCGCTTCCGGAGCCAGAACAAAGTCAAAAGGGGTCCAGAACCCCATTCCGGCAGCCAAGACCAGAGCCAAAGCGTCCAGACTCCCATTCCGGTATGCCGGAACAGACGCAAAAGGGGTCAGACTCCCATTCCGGCAGCCAGAATAGAGCCAAAAGCATCCAGACCCCGTTCCGGCAGCCAGAACAAAGTCAAAAGGGGTCCAGACTCCATTCCGGCACCCAAGAATAGAGCCAAAAGCATCCAGACCCCCATTCCGGCAGCCAAAACATAGCGAAAGGGGTACAGACCCCCGTTCCGGTGGCCAGAACAGAGCCAAAACCTCCAGACCCCCGTTCCGGCCGCCAGAACAGAGTCAAAAGGGTCTAGACCCCTGTTCGGCAGCAGAACAGAGCCCAAGGGGTCCAAGACCCCCGTTCGAGTGGCCAGAACAGAGCACAAAAGCATCCAGATCCCCGTTCCGGCAGCCAGAACAAAGTCAAAAGGGGTCCAGACCCCCATTTCGGCAGCCAGACCAGAGCCAAAAGCGGTCCAGACTCACCATTCAGGTAGCCGGAACAGAGCCAAAAGGGGTCCAGACTCCATTCCGGCAGCAGAATAGAGCCAAAAGCATCCAGATCCCCGTTCCGGCAGCCGAACAAAGTTCAAAAGGGTCCAGACTCCCATTCCGGCAGACCAGAATAGAGCCAAAAGCATCCAAGGACCACATTCCGGCAGCCGGAACAGAGCCAAAGGGGTCCAGACCCCCATTCCGGCGGCCAGAAACAGAGCCAAAAGCATCCAGACCCCCGTTCCGGCAGCCGGAAACAGAGCCAAAGGGGGCCAGCTCCCATTGGCGGCCAGAAACAGAGCCAAAAGCAACAGACCCACATTCCGGCAGCCAAAACATAGAGAAAGGGGTCCAGACCCCCGTTCCGGTGGCCAGAACAGAGCCAAAAACCATCCAGACCCCGTTCCGGCAGCCAGAACAGAGTCAAAGGGGTCCGACCCTGTTTCGGCAGACCAGAACAGAGCCAAAGGGTCAAGGGACCCCCGGTTCGAGTGGGCCAGAACAGAGCCAAAAGCATCCAGATCCCCGTTCCGGCAGCCAGAACAAAGTCAAAAGGGGTTCCAGACCCCATTCCGGCAGCCAGACCAGAGCCAAAAGCGTCCAGAACTTCCATTCCGGTAGCCGGAAACAGAGCCAAAAGGGGTCCAGACTCCCATGCCGGCAGCCGAGAATAGAGCCAAAAGCATCCAGATCCCCGTTCCGGCAGCCAGAACAAAGTCAAAGGGGTCCAGACTCCATTCGGCAGCCAGAATAGAGCCAAAAGCATCCAGGACCCACATTCCGGCAGCCAAAAACAAGGGGTGAGCAAAGGGTCAGACCCCGTTCCAGTGGCCAGAAAGAGCCAAAACCATCCAGATCCCCGTTCCGGCAGCCAGAACAGAGCCAAGGGGCCAGACCCCCGTTCGGCAGCCAGAACAGAGCCAAAAGCATCCAGACCCCCATTCCGGCAGCCAGAACAGAGCCAAGGGGTCCAGACCCCCGTACGGTGGCCAGAACAGAGCCAAAACCATCCAGACCCCGTTCTGGCAGCCAGAAACAGAGCCAAAGGGGTCCAGACCCCCGTTCCGGCAGCCAGAACAGAGCCAAAGGGGTCCAGACCCCCATTCCGGCAGCCAGAACAGAGTCAAAAGCATCCAGACCCCCGTTCCGGCAGCCATAACAGAGCCAAAAGCATCCAGACCCCCATTCCGGCAGCACAGAAAAGAGCAAAAGCATCCAGACCCCGTTCAGGCAGCCAGAACAGAGCTAAAAGCATCCAGACCCCCGTTCCGGCAGCCATAACAGTGCCAAAGCATCGTACCCCCGTTCCGGTGGCCAGACAGAGCCAAAAGTATCCAGACCCCTCTTCCTGCGGCCAAAAACAGATCTAAAAGGGTGTAAAACCTTTATTCCGGTCATCTATAATAAAGTGGTGTAATTTAATGTCTTCGATAGGTGGCGCTGTTTATTTTCGTTCCGGTTCCGGCGACTTGTGCGGTTTTACCTAGTCCCCACTATTTGACAGTTATATTGTGTTTAATAGTAAGCTTAGTGAGTAATTTAACCGTAGGTTCATGGATAGGTTATTCATATACTTAACACATCAAGCTTTTAGGGTAAATTATATAGTAGTTTATGGCATATTCAAGTCAAGCTAGTTATATTATGTAACTTAATAATAAATAATAAAAAGAGTCAAGTTTATGTGCTATCTTTTAATGTGTGTTGAATTTGCTGTTATAGTGCTACGTTATTATGTAGTTGTTTAGTAGCTTATAGCTTTGTCTTATCTATAATATGCACAGTCGACACAACAGCTGTATTATGTTACATTTCCACATAACCAGCAGGTTAGAATCAGGCACCTATGCGACAGTCTGCAAATGCTTCTAATAGGTATATAGCAAACAGTAGTAGGATGTCAGCTTATTATGGCTAAGGGTTTCTAAACAAATTACACATTACATTTATAAAATTCTTATTATAACTTCTTATTTGGTAAATAAATTTATTCCAAATTCTGGGCTAAGATGTCTTGTACCCATAGTTCCATGTCTCGAACATAGTCTCATTAGTCTGTGAGATACAGTTGTTAAGAGACATTTAAATGTAAATTTTCAGTGGTTTTGCATTTATTCATCACTTTTAGAGGGATGAGCGGAAGCGGCTAGGCCGTCTTTATTTAATTGTACGTCCTGGGTTGGACTTTCTGTGTAACGTTCTGGACTTAAACATCGGTTATATTTTGTTTTGGGGTTTATGTAATTGTTTTTGGTGTTCTTTCTGGGTTGTAGGAATTTGCGACCACGTGTCATTGGGGGCACAATTTGCGCCACTTGGGCCTGGGAGGTATGGGTAGGTCTTCCTTTATATTTAGTGAGTGGAGGAGTTAGGGCCTTTGACACAGATACCGCAGAGCATGTTTTGCATTGTGTTGGACTAAAGTCTAAAGGGAAATCCCAATGGTAGCGTATTACCTTTATCCTGCCAGTTAGTTTGTTAAGGGGTGCATGTTCCTTCTCTGAAAAAGTCTTGGTATATGTTTAAGTATGGCCTTTCAGTTCCAGCGAGGTTTTGTTTCGCCGCCATTTTTTTTTTTTTATTATAGCCTCTTTGTGGAAAGTAATGGTAGTTGAATTATACATGCGTGGTGGGTGATCAAGGCTTGAGTTGCACAGTGAGCTTGGTCTATTATTAATTCTGTAAAGGGTACCTGTGGTGTTAGGCCATGGAAGAATCCTTGGTATCCCCTAATACTTAGATTTTGGCGGCGGGCACGGTTTTTCGAGCCCTCTTGTGAATCTTGTACTTCTGCTAATTGCGAGCGGCGTTTCAAACAGGTGCCACTCAGCTGGGTGCGTATTGTGCTGTGTGGCTCTGGCGGTCTCTATGTCCGACACCAGATCTCCAGCGCTGCACCTATTGTTTGACTTCAGATACGGTGGTTAGTAGGTGCTGGATTTAATCACATTTCCAGGCTTTGTAGTTTTTCCTGGTCCTTTCTTGTGACCGGTGTTGGGTGGGTGAGGTTCTGGGATTGCTTTTAGTGTGGGCGGCCTGTTGTGTCTCCATCGTGCAGTCAGTTTGGGGGAAATAGGTGGTTAATTCCCCTTTTGGTCTGTTTAGCGTTTGGGAGGGGCCATCCTGGTAAGGCGCTATAAGTTTTTAAATATAGATTCTGTAGCCCATCTTGTGTGGAGCTCCTAATGTGCATATGCCATTGAGTCAGTCAGGCTCCGCCCCCCACAATTAAAAATTTTATAGGGTATTTTTGGGTGTACTATTCGTTTAATTCTACGCCACATTCCTCCGCCATACATGTATTCATTTAAATAAACAAAAAGGACAGGACTTAAGATTTAAAATACCAAATATGTACTTGTATAATGTGCATATTATGATTGTATTTGGCATGTGGGTTTTATTTGAAACATTTACTTGTTCTTTATGTTATTGTTATATTTCATGCTAAGTATTTTAAATTATTGCATGTTTATTGATAATTTATTATGTTATTTGTTTTTCCTTGTTAGATATTTCAGTAAATGTTTTTTAACCAACTTACAGGAGATTCCTTAACAATTCTATTGTTAAAATGGTGCTATTTTGCCCCAACCAATCAGATATTATTTAACATTAGAAAGCTAACATCTGATTGGTTGGGGGCAAAATTAACAACCATTTCAAAAATAAGAACTTTATTGAATAAACCGTTAATTTTTGAATTCTTTTCTTATGGACCTGGGGCGCACCCAGGAAGAGACGGTGGCAGGCCAGGGCAGAAAAAAGTATAAATCTAGCCCTGCAAGCATAGAACATGTGGGCTGAGCTAGAAAAAAGTGTAACACACTTCAGGTTGTCTCTCTGCCACCACGAAAGGAAAAAATCTCTTTGGCGATGGGGAAACACGCCACAACACCAACTTACAAATCCGCATTCCAGGGTGGCTAGATGTTTCCAGAAACCAAATTGATGCAGTAACTGTTTTATTGTAAGTAATTATGTTTTTTATTGTTTTAGTTTAAAGGACAATTATACTCACCTCCCCCTCGTTCCTTTCCCCCCACTCTGGCAAAGTACCAGGGTGAGGACCTAAAATGCTAAGTCCACCTTACAAAAGTCCTGCACTGCTTACTTGTAATCTCCTCGCCGCTCCGGTCCGATCCTCCCATTGGCACTTTGAGTGACAGGTGCGAGGCAGCTAATGGAAGACGCACTCTGCAAGGAGGCTTCTTCCATTGGCTGCTCCCGGAATGTCACTGACAGTGCCAGTGTGGGAGGATCCAACCGGAGCGACAAGGGAGATTACAAGTAAGTAGTGCAGGACTTTTGTTAAGTACCCAGAGGTGAGGGACATAGCGTTTTAGGTCCTCACCCTAGGTACTTTGCAGGAATGGATCGGGGAAATGGTAAGTTAATTGTCCTTTAAGTAAATTATGGTTGCAGAAAAATATAAATCCCAACATTTTTTTCTAGCATGGGATATGAAGGATAAACTCCAATACTCCATCTATTACTAGTTTAGCATTTAGGCAATACAGACATCTGGAACGCAGAAGGTCCTTCATTCCTGCCAACTACACGTAACAACTTACCTGTTGGTACCTACAATAACCAAAATACACAAAAATACCTGGACAGACAACATAACCAAATACACAAAATACCTTGAACAGACAAGAGAAGATATTGAAAGACATTACAATAATTACATAATTTATCCATATGGATATACATTCATCACATGATTGTGACACCAGCTACTACCGTTACAGTATCCAGCCACCTACCTGATCTTTGTTCCAGTATAAAGGCTATGTCAGGAATTGGGATTATGCTCAGGACCTTTCACGCCGCATGGATGGGTTGAACACCAGCAAAATCTGTTAGCCCGATTATGGTACTCCCTGGCTTGCCCATCTTCCACCTGTATCTTTTTACCACTTGTAACAGCTTCTCCTGCAGCTCCCAGTTCTTCCAGAGAATCTTGTATAACCTCCACCACAACGTTGTGATGGGAAGGCTTTGCCGTCAAGTCTTTTTAAATCAATGCCAAATTATTTTGAACTGCCAACCCTCACATTTTATTTGAGTGGGCTAAAGTTGGAAACATTATTGCTCTTCTAAAAGGGAACCCCTTGGCCTTGGGCGTCAATGCTTTGGAGAGATAATCCCTTGGTTAATAACATTGTTGTTTTCCTGGAAATGTTTATGCTTTTGATGCACCTGGAAGGAGAGCTGCTTCATCTTTTCAACTGACACTTCGCCAAAGTTCTCAGAGTGTGGGTATTATGATACACACTTAAAGTGTGTATAACACAAAAGCATGGGTGCTATATCCCTTTTGTGTTAACCCATTTTTCTATCTCCAGGCAGGAGTATATCTAAATATACAAAGTAGTATTAAACACTTAAAAAATATGTGAGGTGGTTCAGCGCATAAGCCCTGAACCCTTAGTAAACACAAAGCTTTTATTGCTGGAAAGCAATCATATATTTATCTCAAGGTGAATCAACTCACCGCCTCTTATGGATGGCGCAGGTGCAACGCTCCCCAGGCTGTCTCTAGATACATATCGCAAAGGCAGATGTCCAAAAATAGTCACAGGTAGGTAAATAGCGTATGGGACACTCTCTCTATATAGAGTTCATTACAGAAAAAATAGAGTTCATTACAGATCGCTTAATGTGTTTAGGACCACAGGAGCACCTTAGTCATAAGCAAAATTTCATTAACATCAATGGGATTTATAGGTAAGTTGTATAAACATCCACTTTGTGATGAAGAGTCATCCATCCATTTGGACCAATCATAATCTTGCTAATCGGACATATAGGAGGTAAGGAGCAGAAGTGCAAATGTCAATAAACATAATTAGTTGCAGATCTATATAAACTATATATATTTAGTGTTAATTCCGTACTCACACAGTCCCTTTTCTTTCGATGTGTATAAAGTGTGTAAAAACAGTACTGTTTTTTATTATAGCATAAACTGGTGTAAATGTTTTTTGGAGGAGAGAATGCTGAAAGAAACCTCAGAAAGGACGCAAGGATAGATTGGAAGCCTTAAGGAGAAGGGAAATTAACCCCCATTTACATATCACGGCTATCGAGAATATGCCATTGCAGAGCGTATCCCAGAGGACTCAGAGTAAATCTCATCCCCATTTTATGCCAAGATGACCAAGACTATAAAGATAAGTGGTACCTGAATCAATAAGTGCAGTATCGACTTAATCTACTGACAATTGAACACCTCCAGCTAGCTATAAAAAAGGTGAGACAAGACATCCATAACACTGAACAAGAACTGAAAACCGGTGTCAGTAGAAAAACTCTCTGAAATACAGCAAACAGTTGACTAAACCTGATAGCAGACATCAAAGCCGATTTAATCCAAAGAAAAACCAACAAATTCCGCCGGGACACAAAGGATTACGAACTAAAAGAATTTACAGCTGGGCAAAGGAGAGACGCAACGCCGGAATACTGTGGCAACGGAAAGGGGATCTCGTTACCAAGGAGACGCGACCTCGCAGCAGTGCCAAGGATCGAAGACGTCGCCGAGACTCCTTGCCTGAAGGAAGGGACAGCTCCTGCTTACGGACAGCGCACAGAGCGATTTTTTTACCCACAGCTCGCCAGCACACAACAGCACGCACAAGGGAGACAGAAGAAGATCCGAAGAAGCAGCGAGCACAGAGAGGAGGAAGACAAGGTCGGGCTGGGAGAACCCGATCCAAGAAGTAACCACAGGTACTTTTCATTTGTTTCTTACCCCTATTCCCGCAAACAGGAGTCCTATTGATTAATATTCTACACACACTTACTAAAGAAGAGGAATCCCTATTAATAAAGGTTGGGTTTTGTCCCCACTCACACAGGGAAGCCTATTTGATTTCCAAAAGAGTGGTTGAGGTTCACCAGAAACCTTAAATTAAAAATTGTGTTCAACAAGAGTACTGTCCTCCACGCCAATTCAGAAAGAAATCTCCAACATACTTACCTAACCTTACTATCCCCCACCGATACGTTATAATATAGGTCCAACAGAAAGGTAAAAGTCTTCCATGGCTTCTAAACCACGGACTATATAACTAACCAAAAGAGTTAAACCCTTACAAACTAAAAAAAACTAACGGGATAATTAAGAAGGCAGATAAGGGAGGGGCCACAGTTATTAGGATTACAAGAATATTTATGGCACAGAACGACAGACTCACCAAGCCAGAAACACTACCACCCATACAGGGGACCCCACAGCTGGAATCAAGAGGAGATATATAATTTGGAAGCTTTAATTTGGGGATTATCGAATAAACATGTCAAAGATTTTCTAAGTGTTGTAATCCACGGATCCGTCTCTATATCTCCTACCTAAAATCCACAAGAGTATAACTTGCCCCCCAGGCAGTTCCATTGTATTCTGGTGGGACTCTCTGTTGCAACCATTAGGCATTACATTGATTCATTCCTTAGCCATAGTACAGATTGACAAAAAATGTCTGAAAGACACGACAGCATTTCTTAGACATCTCAAAAAAATTATTACGGAAAATAAATTGTATGTGAACTTATGGACATAGAGGCACTATATACCTCAATCCCGCAGATGAAGGACTATTGGCAGTGGAAAACAGGCATCTAGACTTTGGTCTATGACCATACAGAATGTAACCTTATTCTGACTACTTACCATCTGCCTTAAACAAAATAATTTCTTTCGTTAAAACACTCATGGTACCTTACAGGCCCAGGAGGAACAGATGGGCGCAAATTTGCGCCCACTATGCTTAATTTGTTGTCACTAATTTGAAACTTCAATTTATGCTTGCTAATATTGGTTTAAACAGCACATCAGCATTATGAAGGTACTTGATGATGTGTTTTTGGTCTGGGACGGTGAACCTGCGTTACTCTGACTTGTTAAATTATAAACAAGTTCATCTCTTTAAATTTTACAGTGACAGTATGAATTTCCACTGGTGTAGTTATTGGATGTATAGTCACCAAAACAAGGTAGCAGTTAGTCACAGACGGCTTTACATTACAGAAATACTGATAGGAACAACATGCTATTAGCTTTCCAGCCATCACGCGAGAGTGTTACCAAGGGACAATACCATGAGTCAGATCTTGAAATCGTTTAGAATTGTACAAGATGAGATCGGTGTTAAATTGAGAATGGAGGAGACTGAAAAATAAATTTTTAGCCCGAGGCTACACGAAAAGCAACTATCCAGTGACCTAGCTGGGCCCAGCGTCCAATTAGAGATTCCCTACTACAAAAAGAAAGGGCCACTCCGACAGGGATAGGATTCCATTTGGATCTACTTACCATACCCATCAAAAAAGGTATCCAGAAAATTGTCGAGAGAAATTGGCAAATTCTGCAATCTGATCGGAGTATGGTACCCTATTTAAAAATCCCCATATTCTCAACAAGAGAGCCAAAACCATTGGTAAGAGCTTACACATACTGACTACGGACTGTCATACTAAAACTAGTACCAATCATCATGGAGGTCCCCAAATAGGAAATATCCTGCGAACACTGCCAGGCCTGCAAGCATCATAGCAGGTAAAAGTATCTCACATTCCCTAAAAAGGAACGACTTAAATGAGAGACTATGACGCTGTAAGACACCAGTAATGATCTACCTGCTAAATGCCCATGTGGCAAGGCACTGTAGGGGAAAAACCAAAAGGATGCACGGGCTGAGAATTGGGGAACCCAAACGTGGACATCACCAACATGATGGCACAGAGGAAACAAAAGGTATGAGACGTAGTAAAGTAAGCACTCTGTCATACCAACAGACACAGAGCCTCACAAACTTAGATGTCTCACTTTGGAAGTAGTACAAAGAACGAGGGGTGGAGAACCATAACATTAAAACTATTACAACAGGGAATGCTTTGGACACATAAATTACAGAATTGTCTCCCCATGGTCTGAAAGGAGGAAAATTAATGGTCTGCTTTTTTGTAAACGATGTGCATATTATCATTTAGGGTCTGCTTTTTGCTACTGTGTAGATACGTTTTGATATATCGGTATATGCTCACTATTATCCCACTAATTGGCTATGCTGTAATGGACATTGTAATGTGGTCCTGCAACACAGTTCTTCTAATTGTTTCATTTGTCGCTTCCATGCCATCTAGTGGACTTTTTCTATTATGAACAGGATCTGACTATGGATGTTTTGGCTCTGTTATGGCCCTCGAACGGGGGTCCTGACCCTTTGGCTCTGTTCTGGCTGCCGGAACGGGGTGGACCCCTTTGACTCTGTTTGGCTGCCGGAACGGGGGTCTGGATGGTTTGGCTCTGTTCTGGCCACCGGAACGGGGGTCTGGACCCCTTTCGCTATGTTTTGGCTGCCGGAAGTGGGTCTGGATGCTTTTGGCTCTGTTTCGGCCGCCGAATGGGAGTCTGGACCCCTTGGCTCTGTCCGGCGGCCGGAACGGGGGTCTGGATGTTTTGGCTCTGTTCTGGCCGCCGGAATGGGGGTCTGGACCCCTTTGGCTCTGTTCCGGCTGCCGGAATGTGGGTCTGGATGCTTTTGGCTCTATTCTGGCTGCCGGAATGGGAGTCTGGACCCTTTTGACTTTGTTCTGGCTGCCGGAACGGGGATCTGGATGCTTTTGGCTCTATTCTGGCTGCGGAATGGGAGTCTGGACCTTTTGGCTCTGTTCCGGCTACCGGAATGGAGTCTGGACGCTTTGGCTCTGGTCTGGCTGCCGGAATGGGGGTCTGGACCCTTTTGACTTGTTCTGGCTGCCGGAACGGGGATCTGGATGCTTTTGGCTCTGTTCTGGCATCGAACGGGGGTCTTGGACCCCTTGGCTCTGTTCTGGGCCGGAACAGGGTCTAGACCCTTTGACTCTGTTCTGGCGCCGGAACGGGGGTCTGGATGGGTTTGGCTCTGTTCTGGCCACGGAAGGGGGTCTGGACCCTTTCGCTATGTTTTGGCTGCGGAATGTGGGTCTGGATGCTTTTGGCTCTATTCTGGCTGCCGGAATGGGAGTCTGGACCCCTTGTGCTGTCTGGCTGCCGGAACGGGGGTCTGATGTTTTGTGCTCTTCTTCTGCCGCGGAATGGGGGTGGACCCCTTTGGCTTCTGTTCCGGATGCGGAAGGGGGTCTGGATGCGTTTTGGCTCTGTTGGCTGCCGTAACGGGGGTCTGGGACCCCTTTTGCCTGTTCGGCCGTCGGAAGGGGGGGCTGGACCATTTTCTGTTCCGGTTCCGGCGACTGTTCCGGTTTTTACCTAGTCCCCACTATTTGACATTATATTGTGTTTAATAGTAAGCTTAGTGAGTAATTTAACCTTAGGTTTCACTGGATAGGTTATTCATATACTTAACACATCAAGCTTCTTAGGGTAACTTATATAGTAGTTTATGGCATATTCAAGTCAAGCTAGTTATATTATGTTATACTTAATAATAATAATAAAAAGAGTCAAAGTTTATGTCTATCTTTCTTAATGTGTGTTATACATTTGCTTTATATAGTGCTACTGTTTTATGTAGTTTGTTTAGTAGCTTATAGCTTTGTCTTATCTATAATATGCACAGTAGCACAACAGCTGGTATTATGTTACATTTCACATAACCAGCAGGTTAGAATCAGGCACCTATGCGACAGTTCTGCAATTGCTTCTAATATGTTATATAGCACACAGTAGTAGGATGTCAGCTTATTATGGCTTAAGGGTTTTCTAAACAAATTACACATTTACATTTATAACATTCCTATATTATAACTCTTATTTGGTAAATTACATTTATTCCAAATTCTGGGCTAAGATTGTCTTGTTACCCATAGTTCCATGTCTCGAACATAGTCTCATTAGTCTGTGATGATACAGTTGTTAAGAGACATTTAAATGTAAATTTTCAGTTGGTTTTGCATTTATTCATCACTTTTAGAGGGATGAGCTGAAGCGGCTAGGCCGCTTCTTTATTTAATTGTACAGTCCTGGGTTGGACTTTCTGTGTAACGTTCTGGACTTAAACATCGGTTAATATTTGTTTTGGCGTTTATGTAATTGTTTTTGTGTTTCTTTCTGGGTTGTAGGAATTTGCGACCACGTGTCCATTGGGGGCACAATTTGCGCCACTTTGGGCCTGGTAGGTATGGGTAGGTCTTCCTTTATATTTAGTGAGTGGAGGAGTTTAGGGCCTTTGACCACAGATACCGCAGAGCATGTTTTGCCATTGTGTTGGACTAAAAGTCTAAAGGGAAATCCCCAATGGTAGCGTATACCTTTATCCTGCAGTAGTTTTGTTAAGGGGTGCATGTTCCTTCTCTGAAAAAGTCTTGGTATATGTTTAATTTATGGCCTTCATGTTCCAGCGAGGTTTTGTTTCGCGCCATTTTTATTATAGCCTCTTTTGTGGTAAAGTAATGTAGTTGAATTATAACATTGCGTGGTGGTTGATCAAGGCTTGAGTGCACAGTGAGCTTGGTCTATTATTAATTCTGTAAAGGGTACCTGTGGTGTTAGGCCATGGAAGAATCCTTTGGTATCCCTCTAATACTTAGATTTTGGCGGCGGGCACGGTTTTCCGAGCCCTCTTGTGAATCTTGTACTTCTGCTAATTGCGAGCGGCGTTTCAACAGGTCCACTTCCAGCTGGGTGCAGTATTGTGCTGTGTGGCTCTGGCGCGTCTCTATGTCCGACACCAGATCTCCCAGCGCTGCTACCTCTTGTTTGACTTCCGATACGGTGTTAGTATGTGCTGATTTAATCACATTTTCCAGGTCTTTGTATAGTTTTTCCTGGTCCTTTCTTGTGACCGGTTGTTGGGTGGGTGAGGTTTCTTGGGATTGCTTTTTAGTGTGGGCGGCCTGTTGTGTCTCCATCGTGGCATCAGTTTTGGGGAAATAGGTGGTTAATTCCCCTTTTTGGTCTGTTTAGCGTTTTGGAGGGGCCATCCTGGTAAGGCTGCTATAAGTTTTTAAATATAGATTCTGTAGCCCTCTTGTGTGGAGCTCTCCTAATGTGCATATGCCATTGAGTTCAGTCAGGCTCCGCCCCCCACAATTAAAAATTTTAATAAGGGTATTTTTGGGTGTACTATTCGTTTAATTCTACTGCACATTCCTCAGCACATACATGTATTCATTTAAATAAACAAAAAGGACAGGACTTTAAGATTTAAAATACCAAATATGTACTTGTATAATGTGCATATTATGATTGTATTTGGCACTTGTTTGGAGTTTTATTTGAACATTTACTTGTTCTTTATGTTATTGTTATATTTCATGCTAAGTTATTTTAAATTATTGCATGTTTATTGATAATTTATTATGTTATTTGTTTTTCCTTGTTAGATATTTCAGTAAATGTATTTTTTAACCAACTTACAGGGAGATTCATTAACAATTCTTATTGTTAAAAATGGTGCTATTTTTGCCCCAACCAATCAGATATTATTTAACATTAGAAAGCTAACATCTGATTGGTTGGGGCAAAATTAACACCATTTTCAAAAATAAGAACTTTTATTGAATAAACCTGTTAATCTTTTGTAATTCTTTTCTTGATGGACCTGGGGCGGCACCCAGGAAGGAGAGGTGGCAGGCCTAGGGCAGAAAAAAGTATAAATCTAGCCCTGCCAAGCATAGAACATGTGGGCTGAGCTAGAAAAGTGTAACACACTTCAGGTTGTCTCTCTGCCACACCGAAAGGAAAAATCTCTTTGGCGATGGGGAAACACGCCACAACACCAACTTACAAATCCGCATTTCCAGGGTGGCTAGATGATTTCCAGAAACCAAATTTGATGCAGTAACTGTTTTATTGTAAGTAAATTATGTTTTTTATTGTTTTATTGTTTAAAGGACAATTATACTCACCTCCCCCTCGTTCCTTTCCCCCCACTCTGGCAAAGTACCCAGGGTGAGGACCTAAAATGCTAAGTCCTCACCTTTACAAAAGTCCTGCACTGCTTACTTGTAATCTCCCTCGCCGCTCCGGTCCGATCCTCCCCATTGGCACTTTGAGTGACAGGTCGCGAGGCAGCTAATGGGAAGACGCACTCTGCAAGGAGGCTTCTTCCCATTGGCTGCCTCCCGGACTGTCACTGACAGTGCCAGTGGGGAGGATCCAACCGGAGCGACAAGGGAGATTACAAGTAAGTAGTGCAGGACTTTTGTAAAGTACCCAGAGGTGAGGACATAGCGTTTTAGGTCCTCACCCTAGGTACTTTGCAGGAATGGATCGGGGAAATGGTAAGTATAATTGTCCTTTAAGTAAATTATGGTTGCAGAAAAATATAAATCCCAACATTTTTTTTCTAGCATGGATATGAAGGATAAACTCCAATACTCCATCTATTACTAGTTTAGCATTTAGGCAATACAGACATCTGGAACGCAGAAGGTCCTTTCATCCTGCCAACTACACGTAACAACTTTACCTGTTGGTACCTACAATAACCAAATACACAAAATACCTTGAACAGACAACATAACCAAATACACAAAATACCTTGAACAGACAAGAGAAGATATTGAACAGACATTACAAATAATTACATAAATTTATCCATATGGATATACATTCATCACATGATTGTGACACCAGCTACTTACCTGTTACAGTATCCAGCCACCTACCTGCTCATTTGTTCCAGTATAAAGCTGCTATGTCAGGAATTGGGATTATGCTTCAGGACCTTTCACGCCGCATGGATGGGTTTGAACACCAGCAAAATCTGTTAGCCCGATTCATGGACTCCCTGGCTGCCCATCTTCCACCTGTATCTTTTTACCACTTGTAACAGCTTCTCCTGCAGCTCCCAGTTCTTCCAGAGAATCTTGTATACCTCCACCACAACGTTGTGATGGGAAGGCTTTTGCCTGTCAAGTCTTTTTAAATCAATGCCAAATTTATTTTGAACTGCAACCCTCACATTTTATTTCTGAGTGGGCTAAAGTTGGAAACATTATTGCTCTTCTAAAAGGGAACCCCTTGGCTTGGGCGTCACTGCTTTGGGAGAGATAATCCCTTGGTTAATAACATTGTTGTTTTCCTGGAAATGTTTATGCTTTTGATGCACCTGGAAGGAGAGCTGCTTCATCTTTTCAACTGACACTTCGCCAAAGTTCTCAGAGTGTGGGTCATTATGCTACACACATTAAAGTGTTATAACACAAAAGCATGGGTGCTACTATCCCCTTTTTGTGTTACCCATTCTATCCTCCAGGGCAGGAGTATATCTAAATATACAAATGTAGTATTAAACACTTAAAAAATATGTGAGGTGGTTCAGCTGCATAAGCCCTGAACCCTTCGTAAACACAAAAGCTTTTATTGCTGGAAAAGCAATCATATATTTATCTCATAGGTGAATCAACTCACCGCCTCTTATGGATGGCGCAGGTGCAAGCTGCCCCAGGCCTGTCTCTAGATACATATCGCAAAGGCAGATGTCCAAAAATAGTCACAGGTAGGTAAATAGCGTATGTGACACTCTCTCTATAATAGAGTTCATTACAGAAAAAATAGAGTTCATTACAGAAATCGCTTAATGTGTTTAGGACCACAGGAGCACCTTAGTCATAAGCAAAATTTCATTCAACATCAATGGTGATTTTATAGGTAAGTGATATAACATCCCCTTTGTGATGAAGAGTCCATCCATCCATTTGGACCAATCATTAATCTTGCTAATCGGACATATAGGAGGTAAGGAGCAGAAGTGCTAAATGTCAATAAACATAATTAGTGCAGATCTATATAAACTATATATATTTAGTGTTAATCTCCGTACTCACACAGTCCCTTTTCTTTCCGATGTGTATAAAGTGTGTAAACAGTACTGTTTTTATTATAGCATAAACTGGTGTAAAATGTTTTTTGGAGGAGAGAAGGCTGCCAAGAAACCTCAGAAAGGGACTGCAAGGATAGATTGGAAGCCTTAAGGAGAAGGGAAATTAACCCCCATTTACATATCACGGCTCTACGAGAATATGCCATTGCAGAGCGTATCCCCAGAGGACTCAGAGTAAATCTTCATCCCATTTTATGCCAAGATGACCAAGACTATAAAGATAAGTGGTACCTGATACTCAATAAGTGCAGTATCGACTTAATCTACCTGACAATTGAACACCTCCAGCTAGCTATACAAAAGGTGAGACAAGACATCCATAACACTGAACAAGAACTGAAAACCTTGGTGTCAGTAGAAAAACTCTCTGAAATACAGCAACAGTTGACTAACCTGATAGCAGACATCAAAGCCGATTTAATCCAAAGAAAACTCAACAAATTCCGCCGGGACACAAAGGATTACGAACTTAAAAGAGTCTACAGCTGGGCAAAGGAGAGACGCGAACGCCGGAATACTCGTGGCAACGGAAAGCGGGATCTCGTTACCAAGGAGACGCGACCTCGCAGCAGTGCCAGGGATCGAAGACGTCGCCGAGACTCCTTGCCTGAAGGAAGGGACAGCTCCTGCTCTACGGACAGCGCACAGAGCGATTTTTTACCCACAGCTCGCCAGCACACACCAGCAAGGCACAAAGGAGACAGAAGAAGATCCGAAGAAGCCAGCGAGCACAGAGAGAGAGGAAGACAAGGTCTGGCTGGGAGAACCCGATCCAAGAAGTAACCACAGGTACTTTTCATTCTGTTTCTTCCCCTATTCCCTGCAAACAGGAGTCACTATTGATTAATATTTCTAAACACACCCTTACTAAAGAAGAGGAATCCCTTATTAATAAAGGTTTGGGTTTTGTCCCCACTCACACAGGGAGCCTATTTGATTTCCAAAAAGAGTGGTTTAGGTTCACCAGAAACCTTAAATTAAAGATGTGTTTCAACAAGAGTACTGCTCCTCCACGCCAATTCAGAAAGAAATCCACATACTTACCTAACATTACTAATCCCCCACTCGATACGTTTAATAATATGGTCCAACAGAAAGGTAAAGGTCTTCCATGGCATTCTAAACCACGGCACTATAACTTAACTAAAAAAGAATTTAAGACCTTACAAAACTTTAAAAAAACTAAAGGGATTATCATTAAGAAGGCAGATAAGGGAGGGGCCACAGTTATTATGGATTACAAGGAATATTTATTGGAAGCAGAACGACAGCTCACCAAGCCAGAACACTACACCCCATTACAGGGGGACCCCACGCCTGGAATCAAGAAGGAGATAATATAATTTTGGAAGCATTTAATTTGGGGATTATCGATAAACATGTCAAAGATTTTCTAATGTGTGATAATCCACGGACTCCTGTTCTATATCTCCTACCTAAAATCCACAAGAGTATAACTTGCCCCCCAGGCCGTCCCATTGTATCTGGTGTGGACTCTCTGTTGCAACCATTAGGCATTTACATTGATTCATTCCTTCAGCCCATAGTACAGATTGACAAAAAATGTCTGAAAGACACGACAGCATTTCTTAGACATCTCAAAAATATTACGGAAAATAAATTGTTATGTACTATGGACATAGAGGCACTATATACCTCAATCCCGCATGATGAAGGACTATTGGCCGTGGAACAGGCACTTCTAGACTTTGGTTATGACCATAAGAATGTATACTTTATTCTTGACTTACTTACCATCTGCCTTAAAAATAATTTCTTTCGTTTTAACAACTCATGGTACTTACAGGCCCAGGGAACCAGTATGGGCGCAAATTTTGCGCCCACATATGCTAATTTGTTTGTCACTAATTTTGAAACTCAATTTATGCTTGCTAATGATTTGTTTAAACAGCACATACAGCATTATGTAAGGTACATTGATGATGTGTTTTTTGTCTGGGACGGTGAACCTGCGTTACTCCTTGACTTTGTTAAATTTATAAACAATGTTCATCCTACTCTTAAATTTACAGTACAGTATGATTTCCACTGTGTTAGTTATTTGGATGTATTAGTCACCAAAAAAGGTAGCAGTATAGTCACAGACCTTTACATTAAGAATACTGATAGGAACAACATGCTATTAGCTTCCAGCCATCACGCCGAGAGTGTTACCAAGGGACTACCACTGAGTCAATTCTTGAGAATCCGTAGAATTGTACAAGATGATGATCGGTGTAAATTGAGAATGGAGGAGATGAAAAATAAATTTTTAGCCCGAGGCTACAACGAAAAGCAACTATCCAGTGACCTAGCTAGGGCCCTAGCGTCCAATAGAGATTCCCTACTACAAAAAGAAAAGGGCCACTCCGACATGGATAGGATTCCATTTGTATCTACTTACCATACCCTATCCAAAAGTATCCAGAAAATTGTCAGAGATAATTGGCAAATTATGCAATCTGATCCGGAGTATGGTACCCTATTTAAAAATCCCCCCATATTCTCATACAAGAGAGCCAAAACCATTGGTAATGAGCTTACACATACTGACTTGACTGTCATCTAAAACTAGTACCCAATCATTCATAGGGAGTCCCCAAATAGGAACATATCCCTGCCGAAACTGCCAGGCCTGCAATGCCATCATAGCAGGTAAAAGTATCTCACATTCCCTAAAAGGGAACGAAATTAAATTGAGAGACTATGCGACCTGTAGAACCAGTAATGTTATCTACCTGCTTAAATGCCCATGTGGCAAGGCATATGTAGGGAAAACCAAAAGAGAGGCACGGCTGAGAATTGGGGAACACAAACGTGACATCACCAACTATGATGGCACAGAGGAAACAAAAAGATATGAGACGTCAGTAAGTAAGCACTTTCATACCAACAGACACAGAGCCTCACAACTTAGATGTCTCACTTTGGAAGTAGTTACCAAAGAACCGAGGGGTGGAGACCATAACATTAAACTATTACAAAGGGAATGCTTTTGGACACATAAATTACAGACATTGTCTCCCCATGGTCTGAATGAGGAAATTAACTGGTCTGCTTTTTTGTAACTATTGTGCTATTATCATTTTATTGGCCTGTTTTTCAGCTACTGTGTATATACGTTTTGATATATATGGTCATCTGCTCACTATTATACCACTAATGCTATGTTGTAATTGTTACATTGGAATGTGGTCCTGCAACACAGTTTCTTCTCATTGTTTCATTGTCTGCTTCCTTATGCCATCTAGTGGACTTTTCTATTATGAACATGGATCTGAAAGATTGCCTGCAGACAATTGATACTTTCTTGGACTCTCTTAAAGGCTATGTCCACCCCTAAAATAGGATTTTAATATTCTGCTCCCCCATGTCCCCAGCCCCAACCGCATGTTTTGTTTTTTCAAAAAGCTCCCCAAACTCTTACTTACCTCCCCTTGATCCTCCGCCGCACTGCCGGCCCTCTGCTTGCGAGAATGCAAGCAGAGGGGGGACCGGCAGTCGCGTCTGTGATTGGCTGAGCGGCCGCCAATCACGGACGCGGCTGCCGGTCATTCAGTGCAGCGGAGGAAGCGGAGAGGTAAGTAAGAGTTTGGGGAGCTTTTTTAAAAAAAAAAAACATGCGGTTGGGGCTGGGGGACAGGGGGAGCAGAATATTAAGGGGGTTAATGCTAGGGGGGGGATAGTAGAAAGGGAGGGAGAGGAGGGAGAGGGAGGGGGAGGGAGGGGGGAGAAGGGCTGCAGCACGCATGGCAGGAATCTCCGGAGGCCAGGTAGCAGGCAGTGTCCTATATGGACCTGCTAGCCTCCTGGTGGGCAGGTTTTGGAACTTTGGGGGGGGACTACAGGAGACCAGATGGAGTTGGGATGTGAGGTAAGGATTAAACTCAACTACATGGTGGGGCTAGTAGTTGGGGGGATTATAGTTTTGGGGGTGGACATGCCCTTTAACTGAAACAATGATGCCAGATAAGACTTTTTTATGTCTATGGTTATTCTTATGTATGCTTTATCCATGCACTATGTAGGCACTTTACACTTCTGACACTATTTTACCACAGTATATTCTAATATTTTATGGGGCATTTAATAGGTTTTATTGTTTTAGCTATTTATTACATTGTGCACTTTCCTTGAGTATTAGGGCTGTAACTTAGCCCACCCATTCTTGTGATCTTATCACCCCTATTTTTATTTACTAATTACTATTGGACTGACCTTTTTGGCATTATTTTGTTGAACACACCCCTTAGGGGGTGTTCCTTTGTACTAGCACTTGGCTATTTAAACCTACACTGTGTTGCTCACATCACCTGATGAAGGGGGTGTTACCCTCGAAATGTTGTATTACTGTTTGATGTTTGGCTTTTAATAAATATTCTGTTTTGGAGTGCAGTCCACCCTGTATCTTTCTGATTGCTTGTTTCTGATCTTTCCTTGTTCCCTGCGAAGTAGGGGAATTGGACTTTTTGCACCCACCTGGGGATTAGTGTGCATATGGACTATCTATGATATATTTACATGCTGAAGCTTCCCTGTACCTGCAGAAGCAAAACAGCCCCAAAGCATGATTGACCCCCCGCCATGGGGCAAGGTGTTCTTTTCTTCATAGGCCTTGCTCTTCCTCCTCCAAACATAGCGTTGATCCATGGGCCCAAACAGTTCTAATTTTGTTTCATCAGTCCACAGAACACTATACCAAAACTTTTGTGGTTTGTCCACATGACTTTTGGCATACTGCAGTCGACTCTTCTTATTCTTTGGAGACAGCAAGGGGGTGCACCTGGGAGTTCTGGCATGGAGGCCTTCATTACGCAGTGTGCGCCTTATTGTCTGAGCTGAAACTTCAGTACTTGCATCTGACAAATCTTTTTTCAGTTCCTCAGCAGTCACACGGAGACTTTTCTATACTTTGAGCTTCAGGTAGTGCACAGCAGTCAAAGCATCTTCTGCATCTTCTTTCTGCCATGACCAGGTAGCATTTCAACAGTGCCCTTTGCCATGAATTTGCGAATGATGCTTCCTATGGTGTCTCTTGGTATGTTTAACATCTTCTTAAAGCCATTGCCCTTCCTGTGAAGAAAAATCCCCACTTCTCTTGTCTTCCTGGACCATTCTCTTGACTTCACCATGTTTGTAAACACACCAGTAAATGTCTGGAGCTAAGTATCACAGTCATTTTAAATCTGTCTAATTGGTGCTTATTATGCTTGATTGCTGCTCGATGACATCCACATTGTTTTCAATACCTGATCGAAAACACTTGAATGAACCTCTGTTCTTAAGAGTGGTAGTCTTTAAGGGGTTGAATAATTGTGTCAATGAAGAAATCACAAAAAAAAAACATTTAATACTGTATTACAAAAACAATTAATGCCATTTTAGTTGCATTTGGTTCTTTAAAAAGTCCTTGTAAGATTTCATTCTGAACACAATTACAAATGTACACTGAATTCCCTAAAACCCTTTACAGCAATTGGGGGTTGAATAATTTTGAACACAACTGTATATCTCCTCCTGAAAGCAAACTATTGTGAGCACCCACTTTCTTAGGGGCTGAGTTCTTTACATCCTCCTTGCTGACCAAATAGCAAAGCAGAAGAGCTTTTTCAAGTAATTCTACATATTGCCTATTTTTTAAAAAATAATTGATTGCATCCCATTTGCTATGCTTTACTCTGGTCAGTAGTTAGCAGCCATTTCAGGTTCTGTTAAGGTCCTTCATCCCAGAATGCACACTTCCGTATAATGGTCAGTAGTTAGCAGCCCTTTAAGGTTCTGTTAAGGTCCTTCATCCCAGAATGCACACTTCCGTATAATGTTCCTAACAGAAATTCCTAATGATTGGCTGTTGGGTAGCTTGTACATGCTCAGATCTCTATTGAGCAACTGAATCAACCCAGGGACTGAAGGGAAGACCAAAATGGACTATTAGGGGTCCTGCAAACAGGAAGTCAGTTTGCTGAAAGGGCAAATTAAGATCATTGAAATGTGAAAACACTGATTTTGTTCTTAAGGTTTCAAGTGGAGGAATATATAGCTGGAGACTGAAGACAGATCCATATTTGGAACAAAAGATCTGACTCTAGGTTTAAGATTAGCTGCTCTAGACAAGAACTTTATTAAGGATTTTTTATCCAGATTGTAAAGAAAAGGGGATCCTAATGCAGAAATATGAACTTTAAAAGTATTCACTTCTAGATTTTTATGTAACCCTTTCACCAGGAAATCCGGTATTATTGGAGCATCCAAAATAGTTGTCTTATTTACAGAACACCACAATTGAAACTTGCTTCAAATTCTTTGATATATTTTAGAGATGGGTTGCTTACTGTTGAACATTAATGTATCAATAACTGAAAAGGAAAGACCTGTGTCCATCATTTGCTTCTCAGAAACTAGGCCATTAGTTTCAAGTCTTATCTTCTGGTAATTCATTTGGCTTTGAATAGAAGATTTGGCCATGCTGGTGCTATAAGAATTGGGGTAAAGACATAGCTTGTCCACCCGAGTACCAGAGCATCCTGGCCCACAGCTAATTTGTCTTTGTTAAGGGGAGAGACGAAGTTTGCTGTTCAGAGCTGATGCCATTAAATCGATCTGAGGATAACCCCACTTCTGGCAAATCATCTGAAAAAATTTGGGATTCAGATTCCATTTTATGGGACTGGGATGGTTTCTGCTCAAAAAATCTGCTGAAGAATTGGAGGAATCAAAAAGCTAAAATATCTAAATAGCTTTTTTGTTCTGCCTTATTTACCAAGGCTGTTGTGTTGTCTGTGAAGATTTGTACAGATCTTACTTCAATAATTTCTTGAAAAGCAATTAGACCTGGCTACATAGCTTTTAGTTCTTTGAAATTTTAAGATATTTTAAAACTTCATGTTTGACCATTTTACCTAGACTGTTCCCTAAAATGTTTTAAAGGGCAAAGCCAGCCCTCAAACGAAAACATATACAGGTACATCACCCACCAAAACCCTGATCCTGCACAATATGCTGCTGCCCGTTTATGTTTCCTGGTTCTACCAGTTAGCAACTGTCAGTTATGGATTTAAAAGTTGATATCACCGCCAATGACTGAATGATAATGCCCTAGCTGCCTCTTCTGAGAATGCTCAGACTCAGATCCAGGTCACTCAATTGCTGTTTCCATGAGGAATCCAGAAGCATAGCAAGCATTAAGTTATAAATTCAGAGGACAAAGATAATTTTATGGGGTGGAGTTGCCATTTAAAGTGAACATTTGCTTTGTATTTAACCAGGAAACTCTTTCTTCAGAAAGCACAAGACTATTTGTAGCCATATTTAATATAAATCCAAGGAATTTCTCTTTATCAGCTGGTGTTTGCACACAGTATTCCAGGTATATTTCTTAGGCCCGCACCTTCCCACTGCTACAACCAAACAGCTAATTAATCACCATCAGTAATTGAAGAAGGGGACCCAGATAACAGTTTTCAACTGCAAACAACAAAGAGTTTATTGCGACATGCCATGTTTCGGACTACGCAGAGTCCCTTCTTAAGCAATAAAAACAATCTTTCATCTCAAAAATATCCCCAACCTCCAATATATTCGTGAAAACGCCACCCACAACTTTTGAATTAACCAATCCAGTGTTAATCGGTCCTTGGTGTGATAGATGTAGTGAAGTAACTCCAGATCCATGATATCTTGTTCCAAATGGAATACACTTTTATAAATATAAAGTGACCATAATAAAGTGCAAAATAAAATACATTAAAAACATATATAGTATAAATTACATAATCTAACATACAGCAGCTTCAAAGTTATAAACATCTTAAAAGCAACTGTAAAAAGAAGGAACAAACTATTTGAGACTACCTGATACTGTGTAAAACATTATTTCAAAAATATTACGTACTTCTGCATTGAAGTGCTACATTCTATGATGTTGCAGTTAAGTATCCAAACTTCTAATATGGCTACATTTATTATATTTCTCATAATTTATATAGCGATACAACAATAAATTATATAAAAAAGGATTTTTACCTTTAAGAAATGTTAAATATCAATATTGTTGTGCCTTAAAAAAGAAGACAGAATAAAAGAATAAAACCGACTATCCTGTCTGTTTTTTCACTATATATGTGGGAGAGACTTACTGAGCATGTGCGAGTTAATGGCCAATCAAAACAAAGTTTGCTTTCCCAGTAAGTGTAAATGATATCCACCTGTATTGCATTGTGGGAGAGACTTACTGAGCATGTGCGAGTTAATGGCCAATCAAAACAAAGTTTGCTTTCCCAGTAAGTGTAGATGATATCCAGCTGTATTGAATTGTGGGAGAGACTTACTGAGCATGTGCGAGTTAATCGCCAATCAAAACAGAGTTTGCTTTCCCAGTAAGTGTAGATGATATTCAGCTGTATTGCATTGTGGGAGAGTGCTTCATATCCTGATGCAATGTGTAGTGGAAGCGGGTGGGCGTGGCCAAACGACACTGTCTGTCTCTCTGTTTGTCTCTCTCTCCGTTTGTCTCTCTCTCTGTCTGTCTCTCTCTCCCTCTGTCTCTCTCTCTCTGTCTGTCTGTCTCTCTCTGTCAATTTCTCTCTCTCTGTCTCTTTCTCCTGTCCTGTTAGCAGCAGTGCTCACAATGATCAGCTTCCAGGTTAGTACTATTATTATAAATTGTCACATTACTGTGTGACATGGTGTTTTTGTTCCACAAAATGTCTAAAGACAGAGGTGTCATTTTGTGTATTTGGTTTAAAATTCCGTATGTTACCTCTGTGCGATCTGCAATTTAAGTGCTCTACTCATTTTGCCAACATACTTTCCCACAGTGTTGTATCGCTATATAAATTATTAGAAATACAATAAATGTAGCCATATTAGAAGTTTGCATACTTAAAGGGCAACTAAAGCCACAGAACAACACTGAACCAGAAGGCAGAACACCTTGATATAAAACCAGTAATCTGTGCCTTACCTCTCATTTTGATACAGGCGCTGAGAAATTTACCTAAATAACATATGGTTTGTGCTTTACTTCTCAGCATTCTAGTATCAGACAGTTTGGTCAACGACCATTCTGTTCTGCACATGCTCAGTCCTTAGCTATGGTACAAACTTGTTAATAATCTCTAGCCAATCCATTTACAGGACAGATAAAGCAAGGAAGCATGTGACTGAGGTCAGGGGGTGTGGTCTGACACTGCACCTACACACAGATACTTCATCCAGTTCTTAACAGGCTTTGATTTACTTTAACAGAGTTTACTAAAGTGGCATTTTATAATTTATTGGTGTTTTTGGGGGGGTGTTTTCAGATTCTGGAGTATATAAAATTGGGTTTAGTTCTCCTTTAACTGCAACATCATAGAATGTAGCATTTCAATGCAGAAGTATGTGATATTTTTGAAATGTTTTACACAGTATCAGGTAGTCTCAAATAGTTTATTCCTTCTTTTTATAGTTGCTTTTAAGATGTTTGTAACTTTGAAGCTGCTGTATGTTAGATTATGTAATTTATACTATAAATGTTTTTAATGTATTTTATTTTGCACTTGATTATGGTCACTTTATATTTATAGAAGTGTATTCCATTTGGAACAAAATATGGATCTGGAGTTACTTCACTACACCTACCACACCAAGGACCGATTAACACTGGATTGGTTAATTCAAAAGTTGTGGGGGGTGTTTTCACGAATTTATTGGAGGTTGGGGATATATATGTGAGATGAAAGATTGTTTTTATTGCTTGAGAAAGGACTCTGCGTCTCTTGAGAAGGGTTAACCGAAACAGAATAACTAAAGGTCCCACACAGAGGCAATTGAATGCTTAAGAAACACCTACCAGCATATCAGTGGCAGAGCACTTGCAAGCACAGCAGCGTGGATGCAGCAGAAGTGGCACCACACACTTGTTCCACTTCCTTTAATATCTAAGTCGCAATTACATCATTGCAATGAAATACATGTAGCCACCATATTGAAAATTGTGCTGTGGTATTCGAAACATGGTTGTGCATGCCATGTTGGTTAATGGCAGAACTCAGGTTTTAATCCGACCCCTACAATGAGATTCAACATTGTAAGGAATGGAGGGATGAGAGTATACCGGTGAAGGTGGGAGCAAATGGAGCAAAAAACAGCTACACAACCCCTGCATTAAGGAAGCGGATTGTCTCAAGCCGAGCAAAAAAAGGAATGTTGTTCTAGCAACGTAATAAGCATGAGAGAAGCTGAACCTCTAGTTCCCTTTTATAAAAATGAAAATTAGGAGGATGGTTAGATCCTCTATTAAGACACTGGTGAAAATTCTTCTGGCTGACAAACTGAAAAACTACTTGGCACTTAAAGGATTATCCAGCATCTTTGGTTTTAGAAAAAGGTTAGTAGTGGGTTCTATTGGAATATCCCTTTGCAGCCTAGCATTAGAATTAATATGAGTTAAGAAAGACAGAGCAATTGGAAGATCTTTAAGCAGATTGAGGGACTGGATCAAGAGGTCAGGGCACCATAAATGAGGCAGTGAGGCTACAGAACAAGGCGCATTGCTTAGAGCAGGAAGGCTGGTGTACAGAACACAGACGCTTGAGCTTGTTGGAAAGCAGTATAAAGTCGATAAAGACTGGAGAAAACAAACCGTTCTGTAAAACAAAAATATAATTACACTGGAACTGAAAGGCACTGGAACACAAGCCGACAAACAGCAAAGCGCTCCTATTGTTTGTGATTCACGCCCATTGGGCTGCAGTGTAATGATGTCATGTCGCAAGTAACGTATGACTTGCATGCTGGCGTCGCAGATGTTTTAAGTCATTGAAGCGACAGCGCTATCCTACGGTGCATTGTGGGAACTACTGCATAGGTGAGTTCGTTACAACAGATGGCTGTGGCAATTTAGCATGAGACCTTTATATATTTATCCGATATTATTTCCACATGTGACGTGTTTTGTATTGCAGATTTTTTTTTTCATGTGAGTACATGACCAGCATGAACTCGGCTTGTTGGACCTTGAGGACATGCAGCGGAAGAAGTTGGTGTCAAGGGCGAAGGTAGCCAGCAGTTCACTGTTATCTGACTTAACAATGTCTGCCCATAACTACACTGGACATCCCTGAGATTATATGCTATCACCCTGAAACAAGTTATTCTTAATTAAAGGGCATATCCACCCCAAAACTAAAATTTGTCCTAGTGCTGGCCCCACTGTGTAGTTTTAAAAAATCCTTACCATCCCTGCTCCTTATGGTTCTCCTGCAATCTATGTTGAAAGTCCAGGAAATTGACTTACTAGTAGGAACTATCTTCCTCTGTAAAAGGTTCCTGCCTCTCATCTGTACTCTGAGAGGATAGTGGCATGTGCAGGGGAGCCCTCCCTCCGTATCCTATCTTTCTGTATCTCCACCTAGCATACAACCCTTTTAATATAATGCTCCTCTCCTCTGCATACTTACAGAAATGGCTGACCGGCAGCCAATCATAGGAACAGCTGCCGGTCTGGCCCCTCTCTGTTGTTTCCGGTTAGCCGAGAGTGTGAGAAAATAGCTGCAGGAGTGAAGGGAATGTAAGTATGCATTGGAAACTTTTTTTTTTTAGTTTTAACTCAGTGGTAAGGGGTGGTCAAGGGAGAGGAGCATTATATTAAAAGTAAAATTTTTGGGTGGACATGCCCTTTAAAGTAAAGGGAGCACAATAATTCCAGAGATTATCAGAGGTGAATGGGTGACCATCCAACATTACTCCTTTAAAAATTACACTTTATAACAAAAACAAGGTACAGAGCTACAGAGGGAGGGTAATGAAGTGATAGCCCAAGCAAAGGAATTGTGAGGGGCACACTTAAGTGGTGAATCACAAAGTCTTTATTTTATCACGCACACACAACGTTTCGAGGATCGCTATGTCCTCTTCCTCAGATTTCGGAAGACTTTGTGATTCACCACTAAAGTGTGCTCCTCACAATTCCTTTGCTTGTGCTATAGCTTAGGGTCTGTGGTAAAGGACCCAGTGATGGAGCACCTTACAAACAACTGGCTAATAGCCACAGAGGGAGTGCCTAGGCCCAAAAACAAAACTAGTGTAATGAAGTGAACCTGATCTTAGCATAGCCCTGTGCAATGCATCTCTCAATAGTGTACCTATCTGAAGTTGAATTTTGGAGGGTAGGAAAACACGACCCGCTAGGTCCCACTTTTGAGGATCGGAATGAGTTTGCATTACCATAGTAATGGATTGATCCCTCTATGTGCTCTGGTGCATTGGAAATTATGCATGCACACTATATGCATTCCAATAATACAGATATTTCTTGGAGCACAGCACACAGAGAAAATAGCGCACATCAAAGCATTGCAAAAATTCTGCACACGTTGCCGTGTGTACAAGTTACAACTAGCCCTAAATGTTATGTGAGTCTCATTTTTCTGTTACATCTACATTATTGCTCTACATGTGGTAATGAGTACTAGAGAGAGATTGGAACAGGCAAATGTTTCCTTTATAGGTAAGTAGACTTATATGAGCATAGCCTTTTTTTTTGTTTAGAGCACTGTAATGCTTCACTGAAACGTGTGAGGTGTCTGCTATACATTGAACTCTTGTGTGGATGAAGCCATGGGTTTGAGTCTTCTTTAAAATGTATTTGAAAAGTGAAGTTTGGGCTACAGTATATTTTATTTCTAAAAAAAAAAAGTGCAGTGCAAATTTACCTATGACTTTTATAATGTAATCCTTACCAAAAGTGATACCTTATCCAAAAATAGGAAAACTCTTTCTTAAAGGACATATCCAGCATAAAAAACTTTTTATAGTCATGTAGAGCACCCCCCTCAACCCCTATTTTGCATTATGTATAATTGCCAAAGATGTCTCTGAAGGGACTTGCCTAACCCGGTCCCTCGCCGCTCCTCTTCTGGGGTGTTTCTTCCTGGTCGCAGCTGTCAGTTAAGGCGCAATGTGACATCATGCTCACTTATCTGACAGCCACAACCAGGAAGTACAGCGGCTGTCAGTGCAGAGCCTCACTACTGCTGTTTTTGCTCGAAACGAGATTGAAACATGAGCAGCGGTCAGCGGCGAGGGACTGGGTCAGGTAAGTCCCTTCAGAGGCATCTTTGGCAATTATACATAATGCGAAAATGGGGTTTGGGTGGGTGCTCTACATGACTATAAAGTTTTTTTTTTTTATGTTGGACATGCCCTTTAATAATATGAAAGACCTGGTGCCTAACCTAATGCAATCAAAAGGTCTTGACATAACGCTTTGGGTTTTAGTTTAATGTTGGTATACCAACTAGACATCAAAGGGATATGGATAGCAAGTATGATATGTAATAGAGTCTGAGGAGACTTATACAGCTAGGTACACACTGCACAATCTTTCCTCCTGACAGACTGTTCGAGGCTTTCGACCGGTCGGCAAGGAGGAAGGACTTTCGGTCGCGGCAAAAGCAGCCGCCGGTTGTGATTTTCTGACCTGTCCGATCGTTCGTTCTTCCGACTTGAACGAATGGTCAGCCATTCTGAGCCTTACATTTAAATTTTTTGATAGCAGTATATTTCTAAGGTTAGTCATTCTGTGTGTTTTCCCCCCTTATTTTTCAGGGTCCTTATGGAACAGAGAAATGGGTTCAGAAAGGCATCTAAAAAAACAGACAGGGGGGGGTTTGAGACCCACCAGGTTACAGATACAGTTAAGAGCAGTATTACTACTCCCATGGCTGAATCGGTGCCCCCTGCACGTTCCTACTTTCTAAAACAACTGTACAAGCCTCTCATATTCACACTTGGGGTATGTATTTAATAAGTACTCAATACGAACAGTATGCTTTGTAATGCATTATATTAGCACAGTTGTTCTTGCATGTTCTACAAGACACAAGAGGGGGGAGAAGGAGGAGGCAATCAGGACATCTGTTGTTTAGAACTATTGTTCTTAGTTATGAAATATTATTATAGAGCCATTTTGTGAAGTGTTGCCTATTCTAGTTTGTGAACTTACTTTTGTCTTTATATTAAAATTTTGTTTCTTGTAATTTTTTGTATTTGTTTCATTGCTGGAATTAACTGACATTTAAATCAAAATATAAAAGCTCAATACTTGTTTATAGCCTTTTATTTCTTCCCCACAATAATAAACCAGCAGTAGGTTATTATCAAAAGACCCCTGATTACACTCCTTTTGTTTTAGGTATTTTGTATTAGGTATAGGCCTCTTTTGCATCTGTGGCAGCATTGTGTTTTTTTTATTTTTGATATTGTTGCTGAGGGTTATAAATAAATACACCATAGTAGGAATTAAACTAATCTGTGTCCGTAACTAGTGGATTGACATAGAAATGTAACGCAGAAGTGCAATCCAGTAAGCCATATAATTTTTACTTTTGTGCTATAACAGTATACAATTAATATATTACCCATGCATCATAAAATGTTTGTTAGAATTTCCAAATGTTGCTTTAAATATAAAGGAAAATTCCTGTATAAAGGGCTATTCTTCTAACTAATGCTAATTACTTATGTTTAGTTTTCAGGTGGTTCATTTGGAGTTGCTGCTATCTGGCAATATGAAAGTCTAAAATCTCGTATGAAGAGTTACTTGGATGATGTAAGAGCAGATTGGCTGGAAAAGTTACGACCTCCAAAACAAGGAGCCTTTAGGAAGCAAGTAATTGGCAGCTGTTTTTTTACAAATGTATTCATCAGAGGTTAATTGAATAAATGCACTTTAAAGTCTTTTTATGGAATTTATTTTATTTGAGCATTGACGCCTTATTTTATCATCACCTATGGTTACTATTGGAAAATTCAGCATTTGCGTCATTATCACCTGATGACCCATTTGCTAGTCATCATATGCAATGCATGTGTGGAGGTTAACACAGTGTGGTGTGGAAGTTAAAGGTTGAGATTTTGCAGCCCTTAAGAGGTTTAAACATTGTCTGGCCAGTAGTTTTGAGGACATTTTTAGAAAACATTTTAGGCTGACTTTTAAAGTCTGAGATGCTGCTATTTAGTTGAGGTGGCTCAAAATAAAATATGTACATACCTTTCTAAAAGAAGAGTAACTTTTATATGATCAGGTTTAGTGTTTTTTTGTTAAAGATATTATGCACTGAAAAAATTACTTTGCCTCATTTTAATCTATAAATAACAACATGTAAGCATTTACTCTGATGAGTTTGTGTTGCTGCATGACTTTAATCCAATTTAATCTTGTTTTGCTCAAGCTCAGTCCCCTAGCCCCCTAACTTACTCTCCTGTGAGGCAAGCATGCTCGGTAATCCCTATGAGGCATCATTTGGAGAGGGAATTTCACACCATGCAGTTCACGTACCAACTGTCACCATTCCAGCTACATCAAAATTATACATACAAGAGTATGATAGAGATATCTACTTCATTAAGTAGTTGTGTTCTATTATACAATATGTTTAAAATCATTAAAAAGTACTAAATTCTACAAAACTGTATTTAAAAATGTGTACACTGGGAAATTTTGTTTTTTTAAAATGCTATTAAAGCACTAAATTGAAAGCTAAAATGTAAGTTTCAGACTGGATATCTAAAGAAAGGGGACAGATCAATAAATAAATGGTACGGTGATAATTGTGAGAAATTATAGTTTCCAGTAATGAGCATTTTAAAAAAAAACTTTTCCCAATGACTTTTAGGTAAATTGATAGGAATTGCTCTCCTGAGAGTTTTTGCAATTTATTTCCATTGTTTATTTTGCATAGTTTTGAAGATATTTACATTTTTGTGTGTGATATGGCAGCAGCCATATCTTCCTGCTCTGAAACCTGTCAGTCAATCTGCCCTGTGTCTCCTCCCCTTTGCAGCCCCCCTGATCCCTCCCACTCATGGACCCCATGGTCCCTCAAGTTGCAGGCCCCCCTTGGCCCATTCCCTTACAGACCTGTGTGGCCCCTCCCGCTCACAGGTGCTGTGGGCCACTCTGACACTGACTCTGCCTGAAAAGGCTGTTTTCGCATAGTGAGAGAGAAGGGCTGTAGATTCCCTTACCTTCTCTGCAGCTGCAGGTCCTTCACACAGCAGAGAGGAGGAGGGACTTCCTGTCTCCCTCACACACTAAGGGAGTCTGAGGCTGTGCTCGCCAGCACTATGCAGGAGAAACCTTAGGAATGTCACATGTCAGCCTCCCACCCATTAACTTTCTGATCAGTGATTTCTTCATATCTTGGGCTGTGGAGCACGTAGAGAGGTGGTTGATGGCTCGTTTTAAAGGTAGGAAACTGGCCTTTCATTTAAACTCAACTTGTTTGGCGACCACAGTTCCCCTTTAACTGTCATTGAATCATGACCTTTTAATGATTTTAAATGGATTGTATAATAGAACACAACTACTTAATGAAGTAGGTATCTCTATGAATCTCATTCTCATGAATCTGAATAGGCTACAAATGCTTGTCACTTGTTACAAGATTGAGTGATATCTGTCTTGTGGGGCTTATAATACACAGTTTGTGTGTTTGGTCCAACCCCTCTTTTGAGTATATTCTTACAGGGGCATGTCTTTATTACTATAGGTAAATCAGTGGTGGAACAATCTGAGTGAAGGACAGAAGGCGGTGTCAGGTAAGATGAAATCATGCCAAAATCAAGTTATCTGTTTTTATACTGGACTATCAAAATTATTCTTTACACATATTTAATATTTGCAGTCTTTCCATAGGTATTATTGTCCTGAATGGTCTTGTATTTTGCCTATGGCGAGTTCCCTCTCTACAGCGAACAATGGTTCGTTATTTCACTTCAAATCCTGCATCGCGTAAGTTTAGGATTTATGTGTTATGTATAAAATTTGTGGCAATTTCTTTCTGGGATTGTATGTATTCAAGATATTTGCACTGCGGGACCTTGAAGAATGATATCCACTGTATAGCCTTGATAGCTGTCCTGGAAGTCTAAACCAAACTAAATTCCTGGCAACAATACTTTTCCTTACTACCTATTTCCATACAAAATGATATCGGGAAGATCGGGGAAAGGCGCACACCGGAACTCACATCCAACATCTTAAAATTTCAAAAGTGCTTTATTAAAACATACCAAACATACAAGTGCTAAGCCTTATGAGTTTTGAGTGTTATAATCGGCCCTTGTATAGGCACTTTATCGGCAATTTGTACGGGGACCGTTGCCCAATCCACCGGGCGGATCCCCGAACGAGCAGCCTTTTTGGCCAATAGTGCCTATACACGGGCTGGTTATCATCCGAAACAGCTATTGTCATAGGCAGAGAGAAAGATCTGTGCAAAATTGTGTGTCTTACATACCCGCCCACCGGAAGGCATCAGGCTTTCCATCAAAAATGTAAAGGTGTAATGCCCAGTAACCCTGTGTTAAAATGCTCATTGCTATAACATGCATTAATAATAAAGTGCATATACAAACAATGAACCCAACATATCTTACTATAATGTACTTCATCCATATAGTTCCTACATGTAGTGTCACATATTGCTTATGTGATAATCTTTTGAGAGTACATAAACTATTATCTAAATTTCTCAACTCACAATCCTTTACAATATAACTACCACCACATACACTATTTCTTTTTTTAAACAAAACAGATCACATCAATTCTGAATTTAAACCAGTAGGTACCCTTGTTTTAATTTAAATATCCTTTTTACTTAAGCTTTTCATAAGGGGAGACTTCTATCCCCCCTTTTTTCTTAAATGGTATCCACTGTAATCCTTGTACCTGTAAATATTCATCCTTCCCCTGTTGCAAGACAAAAAAATGTCTCTCTACTGGGCTTTTTTAATCCTTATTGGGAGTACTAGAGCCCTTCTATACTTCGTGTTTTAAAGGAATAGTTCACTCTTGAATTGAACTATTCCTTTAATATACTGATTGAAGATTGGTAGGTTAAGGAGCAGTGCCTTACCTCTCGATCTTCAATCAGTATTGCAGGGCCCAAGAATGAAGATGGGAGCTAACTTACCTTTTACGCGATCTACCGCGGCCAAGCTGCAATCTCCGACCGCCTCACTGTCCTGTACAGCCATAGCGTGCATGCGCATAATGCGTGCTATGGCTGTACAGGTGATTTAAGTGGTCAGAGATTCCAGCTTGGCCGTTTATTTTGTTAGAAAGGGGCAATGTACGCTCATAAATATGAACATCCTGTTTCTTGATAAGTGCATTTTTTTAAAGCTTAAAGGAAAAGTTCAGTGAAAAATATCATTATTAAAATAATTATCTATATTACAAATACCTAGGTATTGTACATATTGCCTTTGTTTTTAAATTCAGTTTTCATCCCCTTTGCTATGCTTTGTTCACTAGTGTTCTATAACAGTGCTTCTATTTCCCAGGATTCACATTTCCTTATAATGTTCCTAACAGTAATTTCTACTTATTGGCTGTCGGAATGGTCAACTGAATCAACCCAGGCACTGACTCTAATAGAGGTCCTGCAAACTGGAGCCTGTATTTCTGAAACATTTATTTATGCACAGACCGATAAAATGCTGAATGGGCAGATTAAGGTCATTGGGATGGAAAAAATGTTTTTTTTTTTTTTTTTAAATCATATGTATTTGGACTGAACTTCCACTTTAATATTTTAAAATGCATACTCTACAAACATCAGTAGAATTTTCCCATCTATTGATCACCTCCTCTGCTAAAGTGCAAAATTCTGTCAATGAACAACCCCACTGACATATCCGATTTGCTTACTTGGGATAAGGAAATGGGCACTAAGATAAGAGTCTTTAAAAATATCTTCACAGCGAATGAACTCTATAGGTTAATATACGTTTAAGATATTTAAACTTTTACCTATTTATGGGTATCTCCACTCTTACTTACCTTTTTCAGTTTAATTGAACGTGAGGTAAAGGAGCTATGTATTACCTTGTGTTCTTCAATTAAACCAGCAGGAGAGACTTACCGGCAATCTCACACCTCTACCACTTCCTCTGACTTCTACTTCCAGGTCCCGACTAAGGTAAGTTTCTTTTGTTTGCTCCAGTCTCCTCCTGGTTTAAAGGATAACTGTATTGCCTCAATACATTTTTTTAATTGTTTTAAATAGAGCAAAGGTATGCAGCCCTCCCCATAATTTTTTTTCCTGATTTTGAGCCTCTCTTTGCCTTCAATTAGCCATGCTGTGAAGGGGGCCGTAACGATTCTGTCTGCCTCTAACCGTCACTCAAATCTAGCATGCGAGAAAACACTCTTCCACCCACCCTTGAGCAACTTGATTATGTAGGCTGTATCATAGCAACAGGACATTTTTTTGACTGGTAGAGGAGGAGGAGAGAGGTTGTATCCGACATGCCCACCAGCCAATGACAAGTGCTGTGTTAACCACACAGGTGGGCCGTCTATGTGGTGTGCTTTTAGCACTCATCTTTGCTGTGTGATATCTAAGGGAGGGCAGCACGGTTGTAAATGTGAGTAAGCGATTTCCGCTATTGGAATTGTGGACATGTAATGGGGGTGATTTTTTTTTTTTTTTTAATTTTGTTGTACTTTAATTAAAGAACAGGAGGTAATACAAAGCTCCTTTACCTCCTGTTCTTCAATTAAACTGAATCAAGGTAAGTGAGATACCCTTTAATAATCTATATGGATTACGGTAAAGTTTACATTTCTTAAACTTTTATATTAAACTATAGAGTTCATTAGCTGTAGAAACTAAAAAAAAAACACCCTCCCTTCCAAAATGCCCAAGGTGAGGACTTAAAAATGCTAGGTCATTACCTCAAGGAAAACAACTGTTTGCAAATTTTACATGCCCAATGTTTTGTTTCCCTGTCTGTTGTGGTGTGCTCCACCCCTAGGGGCAGCAAGCCATATGTATGCACCTGCTTCTGGCTCACTATTAATGTGGGGATGTGGACTGGAGTTGACATGGGGTAGCAAGACCTCGGGTTAGTACAATTTGCTACTTTCCTGGGGTTGAGGATCTTGTGTTTTAGGCCTGACCTTGGGTAAATTGTTTTTTGTTTTATTTTCCATTCAATGCTTTTCATTATTTGTATTTCATTGTTTCAGGTTCTCTCTGCCTTCCAATGGTTTTATCAACTTTCAGCCACTTTTCCCTGTTCCACATGGCAGCCAACATGTATGTTTTATGGAGCTTCTCTACCAGCATTGTTTCCATGATGGGGAAGGAACAGTTTTTTGCTGTTTATTTGTCAGCAGGTAAGGGTTTTGCATACCAATACACATCTTACAAACCACACTTTGCTAAGCATTTTAACAGTAGTAAAATTATTTTAGTTAAATCTGGTTTATATATGTCCGAAGTGTGCTTTTCTCCTGTGTGCTCGTAACCGTCTCAAAACAGAAGGCACGAGGTGGGACTTCCTGCAAGGGATCTGTTGATGTTAAATTAAGTATAGCTCCGCTTGAGAGCATCGGATTAAGACAAGGTTAAAACAAAAGTCCACCTTTTGGGGGTAATTAAGCTAAAAAGAGTTACTATATGTTGGACGGATATGCCCTTTAGATAAATCAACCAACAACCATAGCAAAGAGAGATAAGGCAAAGCTTGTTGTATTATTGTGAATGTGCTCTCTGTCTATTGAGACAATGTTGTATGTAGTATAATGTGTCCCACACTCGCGGTATCTCTTTATGGGCATCTACTCCCCTCTGCCCCGGTCCCGGCAGCAATTACAGCAATCAGACAATGTTGGAAGGAAACTCCACACATCATTCCACTGCAAACCAACTTTATTTCAGTGCTCTCTGCAACATGTTTCGGATGTTACATGGATCCTTTTTGAAGCTTGAAAAAGGATCCATGTAACATCCGAAACATTGGATCAATGTGGTAAATATTTCCACTCCTGATAAGCAGCAAAGTCGTCATATTGATTAAAAGGTATAACTTTATTACAGATCACATTAAAAACAAGGAGACGCCTGACGCGTTTCAAGAGCCAACCACTCCCTTACCCATAGGCTAATGAGTAAATGAAAAAAATGAAATTGTACTAATTTTATTGTGTACACTCATGGGAATACAGCACTAATACCAGCTAGCAGCCACATTTATGTTTGGTCATGTAAACATCCGAAACATGTTGCTGAGAGTACTGAAATAAAGATGGTTTGCAGTGGAATGTTGTGTGAAGTCTCCTTCTAACATGGTCTGATTATTGGTACAATGTTGTCTGGTCACTTTAATTCCCCTAAGTACCTGAACACATGGTCATAACTTGGGTGGTGAACGCTTGTGAAGGTTCTCGTTCATCCAGGTCATGGTATATCTGTTGTATTCAATTAGATCAACTGGACTTGAAGTTTAGTTCTTAAATTTAAGAACTAAACTTCAAGTCCAGTTGATCTAATTGAATACAACAGATATTTGGGTGGTGTACACTATTCCAAAAGGGCTTGGTCCAACCCCTTTTGTAACGTACAAATATATTTCTAATTTTGCTTAACCTGTTGCTGTGTCAGTTAGTTTAAGCTGCTTTTTCATTTATTACCAATATGAACTGTTTATATTGTAGTTTGCAAAGCTTTTACTTTTACTTACATCTTCTAAAAGTGTACTGCAATTTAGAAAATGAGTGTAGCATGTAAAGTAGAACAAGAAAAATATGTTTAAGCTAATTGTACATTTATTGGCAATCTGCCCCTTATTTTTATTCAAATGCAATTTTTGCACATCAGGCCAAATTATACATTTAATTACGTAAGTGAAAAATAGTATACAAGGAAAACTGGATATAGTTTAAAAAAAAAATATTTTTTTTTTTTTTTGAGAATGTTACTGCTGAACCTGCAGGGAGATTCAATAAAAGTTCTTATTGTTAAATTGCTAGTGCTAATCAGATGTTAGCTTTCAGGTGTTAAATAAGATCTGATTGGTTTAGGCAAAATTAGCACCATTTTAAATAAGAACTTTTATTAAATCACCCTGATGGATTTTAATTGTTTAAACTTTACAACAATAAACTGTGCAAACCTCAAACTTTTGCACATACCATAGCTATTTTGTTGGCTCCTATAATAAAGTTATAATTAAGTAAAAAGTAAAGTGTTTTGATTTCAACAAAATATTTAGTTTTATTTTAAAAGTTTACCAACATATTGCATTTAACCGCTCTGTGTAGTCATTTAACACATTTTAACAATATGGTGGTTTATCTAAAGGTATATGATAATGGCAATGCATAAAATAGTGCAATTCCCCTTTCTTTTATAGGGGCAGTATCCAGTTTTGCCAGTTACATTTCCAAGATTGTAACAGGCCGCTTTGGTCCTTCTCTGGGAGCTGTAAGTAGTGTTATCTTTGTTTTCCTCTAATATTACCCTCTTCTATATCTTGAGGGACAGGTCAGTGGGGTGAATATAGTTTGTTTTTTCATATATATTAATACAAGAATGTTAAATGCAAACAAAATATCTATTCTATATGTTGGCTCTGGTGGATTAAAGGACAACAATACCCAAAAAAACATCTCCCCCATTACATGTCCACAATTCCAGCAGCTGAAATCGCTCATGAACTCTCATTTACAACCGTGCTGCCTTCTTTTAGATATTACACAGCAAACATGAGTGCTAAAAGCCCGCCTCTTAGACAAGCCCAGGGCCATGATTAACATATCACTTGTCACTGGCTGATGGGAATGTCTGTTACAACTTCTCTCCTCCTCTTCTGCCAGTCAAACAAACTTGGAACTGTTTGGTTGCTAGGATACAGCCTACATAATCAAGGTGATCAAGGATGGGCGGAGGAGTGTTTTCTCGCATACTAGTTTTAAGTGACAGTTACAGGCAGACAGAATTGTTATGCCCCCTTCACAGCATGGCTAATTGAAGGCAGAGAGAAGCTCGAAATCAGGAAAAAAAATATGGGGAGGGCTGCATAGCATTACTCTTTTGAAAGCAGTTTAAAAAAAAAAAAATGCATTGAGGCAATACAGTTATCCTTTAATGATCTACTTTCCCAAAATTACTGATGCAGTTTAAATTTTCTTTCTGCAATTCATGCCATATGGGAAATAAACTAAAAAAGATCGCTGTTAATTTTTTGTATGAAAAGTAGAAATTTTTTTTTTTTTTTTTTTTGGTGCAAAAGTATGTTGGTAACTTAGACCGAGATCTATGTGCTGTAGCATGATTTATCAGCTTCTAAGGAAAAAGACAGGCTGACGATTACTTGTTTTGATCTGTGCAGTAGAGAAGTGTACAGTATAAAGCTGCCCATACATTATTATTATTATTGATTTATATAGCGCCAACATCTTCCGTGGTGCTTTACAATTACATAGTCATACATTACATACAGGGTAATACATGTTATATTATGTCATACATATTACATACACAGGTAATACATAATATAAGTAAACAGAGTGAGGAGTTTCTTACAGCAATACCGTGATACAATAGGAGAGAGGACCTTGCCCAAAGAGCTTACAGACTAGAGGATATGGGGGTGAGACATAAGGTGACCGGAATCGGTAGGCTGTAAATAGATTGGCAGTGGAGCGTGAAAGGCGGGTTGGATCAAATTGGGTAGTAAGGGGGTAATGTTTAGGCCAGGTTATATGCTTGCTAGGCCAGGTGGGTTTTAAGGTTACGTTTGAAGGTGTTAAGGGATGGTGGAGGGGCTGTGTTGGATAGTGCATTATAGGATAAGGTAAGCAGTTTGAACTGGATCCTTTGCGTGATGGGCAAACAGCATAGACCTGTCTTTCCAGTAATTTGGAAGCAAAAGGGAGAAGGGAGACAGGCCGGTAGCTTAAAAGAGCAGACGGGTCAAGGGAGGGTTTTTTAGGTATAGGGGATACAACGGCATGTTTAAATATAGACGGAAAAATACCAGTGGATAGAGACAAGTTAAAGAGAGAGGTTAGGGCTGGAATGAAGGAGGAGGAGAGCAGGGGAATAAGAGGAGGGAATGGGGTCGAGGGGGCAGGTGGTGAGACGTGTCCTGGATAGGAGAGATGAAAGACCCTGTTTTGTTATAGTGGTGAAGCTCGTTAGGGGGCAAGTAAAGGGATTAACCAATGAAGGGAGGCTAGACATTGCAGTGGTAGGGGTAGAGATGGAGGGGTAAGAAAGGAAGGGAGATTGGGCAGAGCAATGGTAGTGGTTGGAAGCTGTAGCGAAAGCTAGGGCGCACAGGAAAACCACTTCGGATGTTTTCAATTTTCTCTGTGAAATATGAGGCTATTTTATCAGCCGATAGACAGGGGGTAGGCAGAGGAGGTGGTGAACAGAGCAGGGAGTTGAATACTTTGAAGAGCTGTTTGGGGTTATGGGATTGGGAGGATATGAGTGAAGAGAAGTAGCTTTGTTTGGCTAGGGACAAAGCACCTCTGATCCGACAAAGGGCACTTTTAAATTTGAGAAAGTCGACATTTTTGTTACTCTCGCGCCAGCGTCGCTCGGCTATACAGGATTGCCTTTTCAACTTTTTAATCTGGTCTGTAAGCCACGGTTGTGGGTTCTTGCGTCTAAGGCGACGGGTGGATAAGGGAGCAACAGAGTCAAGGGCATTGGAAACAGTGATATGGTAGTGGACAGCTGCAAGGTTAGGGTCAGAGAAGGAGGGCATAGAGTTAAGTTGTTGGAGAGGGATAGTACATTAGAACTTACCTGCCAACTGATCCTGCAACTTTCAATTAAAATCTCCAGATCCGCCTTTTTCATTCTTCTTCCTGACTGACATACGATCACAAGGTCCAGCCTGCCCATTCATTTTGTGATTGTATGCCAATCGCGAAGAAGAACCAGAAAGGCGGTTCCTGAGGAATTGATTTAAAGGGCAATTATAGTGAAAAAAACACATTGTCTATATACAATGTACAGATCACTTAGTATAAGCTGCCTGACTTTCATGTTGCGGTGTGGCTTCGTTTCTTCACACTGGCAGAAGTGTATACCAAGCTGTGTAGTCCCCCCATCCCCTCTCTGTCTAATCCCCCTCAAGCAGTAAAGGGCTGTATGAAAAGTCTGGGCATGCTCAGTTGAAAGGACTTTAAATGAAGTGCTGACATCCTGTTGACCCCTCCCTTCCAGAGCTAGACTGCAAGCAAGCAATGTTTGGGATATAGTAGCAATATGCTAAAGGGAGGGGGAGAGAGGAGGACGACAAGTGGTGCTGAGATTCTTTACAAGTAAGTTACTGAACTCTGCCTGTTCTCTTCTAAGTTTGTTAATTATTTGTTTTTGTACCTAAAGTTCATATCTCTTCCCCTGCTTAGCTGAGATCAGAATCACTGAAGAGAGTCAGTGTAGCAGCAGCAGCTGTAGTGAGATACCTTCACAAACACAATGAAACTGCTTGTTATCCTGATACATTTCAGTTGCTTTAGTCTATATATTTCATAGATTGCACTGTGTGTCTTGTTTGGTATATAGTCTGTATTACTGTATTATTACATATACTGTATTCGTGTTTACTTGATGTCCATTTGAGTCACTGGTTTTGTATGTATATAAGAGGGGAGGGACTGTTTTATAGTGTGTTATGCTCATATTGCTGGGTTAATGGTTTATTGATTGTGTTTAGCACTACAGCATTTGACTATGTGTTGCACATGTTACTTGTGGGTGAGGGAGTGTGTGACAGTACTGCATGGGAGCTTTGGATTGTGTGGGTGTGTGCCTTTGAGTGACAAATGAGGACAAATGAGGTGTAGCAGCTCCTACAAATCACAGCATATTCAAAGGCTTATATCTCGGGGACTATGAAGAATTTAAAGAAACTAAAGGTACCCTGGTTGTTGGGATGACTTATAGGATACATTAGAAGGAATTTAAAAAAACTATTTTCTCACTATAATTGCCCTTTAATGTCGCAAGATCAGTCAACAGGTAAGTTTTAATGTATGGGCACCTTAAGGCACAACAGAGTGATGACATTATGTGAGAAGAACTCAGTACCCACAGGTTAATTAATTAAAGGGCATCTATAGTGAAAAAAACACATTGCCCCTTTGCAAAGTTAAATTCATGTACTCTGTGCTGCCTTAATCCTATCTCGGTCAGTGACTTTGTTTAACCATGATGTCAGATCTCTGTGCAGCACTCCCCCCTTCCCCCTCCCCTCTGTTACCTCCTTTATGTCTCAACTCCAGCTAACCGACAAGCTTATCATGTGCAGTAGGAGTTAAAAGTTCAATATCCTGAAAAACACACAGCAAGCTGTCCTGGAGACAGGAAGAACAGTACAGTTTACGATCTCACTTTGTGACCCATCATCAATCCGTAAAAGCTATTAAGAAGGGGGGTCACGTGCAGCCTTATATCTACCATCAAAGCTACCTCTTTCCCCCTGCTAATGCTCTTATTTCTATGTTTATTACAGAGCAGGGAGGGGGGGATCATGTCACAGGGATTTGTGTCCCTGTCCATGTAGGAGTAGAGAAATGCAATCACATATTCTTCTAACTGGTGTATCTCAGGACAGAGAGGGAATCTGAAAAAAGTGAATTATAGAACACATGGAAAGAAAGAAAAAAAAAAAAAGTTAATTTTCCCACTATAGATGCCCTTTGAGTAAATCAACAGACACAGCTAGTTGTATCATTGTAAATATGCTCTGTTTATTGGGACAATTATGTCATGACTTTAATTCTCCTTTCAAATAATCCTGTTGTTGGGTGATATAAACGTGTGCCAATCAGGAATATGCCTTTGAGACAAAATGTATAGCTTTTGTTTTTTTCTCTTTTGTTTCAGTCTGGTGCAATTATGGCTATCCTTGCTGCAGTGTGCACAAAAATGCCTGAAGCCAAACTAGCCATTATCTTCCTGCCTATGTTTACATTCACTGCTGGAAACGTATGTATCACACTAGTGTTCTGTTTCATTCTTGTATTAGGTAAACATGCACTAATACAACAACAACCAGGCAGTTCTGTTTTTTTTTTTTTTGTTTGTTTTTTGTTTTTTTCAAATGAAGCTGGCTATACACTGATATTTATTTTTCCCCCTTTGGCAAATTCAAATATTTGCTCAAATGAGCGAAAAAAATCTATTCATTTTAACTTTTCCTGTCACTAGTCTTTTCACTAGGTAAATATGCCTAAGTGATCAAGTATTGCTGGCCTAGAAAATGGCCATGGAGTATAACCTATAAGTGTAACCTGTATAAGTGTTAGAATGTGTGCATACCAAGCCAGCATTCTTAAAATTACATAACGATTGTATTAATCATCCAGCTTTCTCTGAATTAATGGTCAGACCAATGATAAATCTGAAGAATGATCAATAATAGATACTGAAGGGTAGAACCCTCTGAAAAAATACAGTGGAAAAAAATGTAGAAATGCTTAAGGTTAGGACCGCACAATATTTTAAAATCTTTTTCAGATAAAAATGGAGTTCTTGGCTTAAGAGCTCCATCGAGTACTGGTCTTTTGGAGGAGGGGTGTGTGTGTGTGGGGGGAATACTTGTGTTTTAAAACATTTGTACTTGCTTATAACTTTGATCTGCTGTTCTACAGGCTATCAAGGCTATCATGGCTATTGACTCTGCTGGGTTGATCATGGGATGGAGATTTTTTGATCATGCAGCTCATCTCGGTGGAGCGCTATTTGGAATGTACGTAATATAAACCATTGTATCCTAACCATTCAAAACCTCCCACAGGTTTAGAGTTTTTGTTGTGTGTTAATCAAAAATTAAATGACAACCACATACAAGGGGAGCTGTGGTCTCCATACAAGCCTAGTATGATGTCTCTAGATGTCAGTCCAAAGTTATAGGCTTGTAAAGTCTCTCTCCCTACTTTGCAAGTTCAATGTCATAGATTACTGTATAAGCAGGAAGCACCACCATTTATGCTGCTGTAACTTTGGATAGACTGCAGCTAGAAGCATGATATTGGAGTCGTTCAAAGGTAAGAGTGTGCCCTTTTTAATAGAGGGGACTTGTATGTAGATCAACGTTACCTTTTAGACTGTGGAACATCTGATTTCTCATTTTTGTTCTAAAAATCAGTTTTAATAACTCAATGTCTTTTCTTTTTTAGCTGGTATGCTTTGTATGGTAATGAGTTTATATGGAAGAAGCGGGAACCACTGGTGAAAATGTGGCATGAATTTCGGAATGGCCCTCCAAGGAGTGGAGATTCTTGACTTCTCAATTCTAGTAATTTTAAAAGACCACAAAAAAACGATTGCTTTTGTGAATGCTGAATGTTTTAATAAAAGGAAAATTGGTTAATCTGGATGATTAGTAATATTTGATTTTAGAAAGGGGCACAGGGCCTACTATACTGTGAACCATTACAGAACAAAATTGGGTTACCTTTACAGATCCACCTTTTCTTTTTCTTTTTTTTACAGTTTGTTCTCACTGTAAAGGCATTTTAAGAATATTTATATATATATATTTTTTTAAATATTTCTCTTTATATTTTTAAAATTTCTGTTCTTTCTATTTCTTCTGTTTTATTCTTCCGCTTTTTTGGACTTTATCTCCTCCCACAGTTTTTGAGCTAGAGACATGAAATTGAGTACAGAGGTGCGGGGCATATAGACGTGTGCTATTACCTAGCTAAGGAATCCGCGGAAGCGCTATGGCGTTGTCGACGGATTTCCGGACATTTTCCCCATAGACTATTATGGTAACAATCCTCAAATGTGAAATTTTTGTGGTTTTTCGAGGTTTAAGGGTCATGAGATCAAAACAGTTTGTTTCATGGTCATAAACACAAACTCTAATACTCCCAACCCCCCCACACAGACACCTACACCCACCTACTGACCTATCTTTCAATTCCCATAAAAGCCATACTTTAATGGGTAACTATAGTCAAAAAACTGATTTTGATATATCCTCAATAAAAGTTAGTTATATGGTCAAACATGCAAAAACACATACCCCCAACCTCACACAGGTATACACACCTACTGACCTACCCTTCTATTCCTTTGGCAGCCATACTTAAAGGGTAACTAGTCAGAAAACAAATTGACTAATCATTAAAGTTTGTTTTTTTAACCCCCAACCTGACACAGGTGCACACACCTACTGATCTACTTATCCATTTCTGTGGCAGACATACTTAAAGGGTAATTATAGTCAAAAAATGAATTTTAATCAATAATCAAAGTTTGTTTTTTTTAACTTCTAACCTGACACACCAACTGACCTACCCATTCATTCATGTGACAGCCATATTTAAAGGGTAATTAAAAAAACAACAATGTCCTCATCATTGCCATTATGGGGTTTTAAAATCTGCAGCACAAACGCACACATTCCCTTCCAAAATGCGGCCTTTCAAGTCAAATTCAAAGTTTATACTTAAACTTTACCTTTCTAGTTTTTTGTAATGTCATTATCTAAATAAAATAGGTTTAAATTAAAGCCCTACTGTTGTACCTATAAAATGCTCTGGGTCACATCTCTAATTCGTTATTTTACTAGAAAGGTTTAGCAATATAACTTCATATTTAAGCTGCTTGTAGCCATATGACAACACTCTTTGAGTGCCAGGTTTTAAATTTTTTTTGCGTTAAGTGCCAGAAGAATTTCCAGGATTTTGCCCTTAATCGCTTTAGACTGATTTTACAGTAGGAAACCTTGCAGTAAATCAGGAATATTATACATTGTTTTTGTCAGCACAAAGTGTACTTCAACACTGTAACAGAATTTTTTTTTTGAAAATTTTACTGGAATTGTGGGTAAAATATGTAAAAAAAAAAAATGAAGAATGTGCAAATTTTCATGAATTTTCCCCATTTTTATTTATAGTTATCTTTAAGGTTACGCACAAAAATCTTACTGTTTCTAAAAGCTCATACTCCCGAGTACAACAATACCAGATATATGTAGGTAGCCCACTTTTCCTGTACAGGAGACCCCCCCCCCCCCCAAACTAAAACTGCACCTTCAAGAATATTACACCAAATTGAAATGTATAACCACTACTGACAGTTAACATAGAATATCTACCAAATTAACTAAAATATCCCCACAAGTAAGAGATTTTTAGAAACTACACACCCACAGGATTTTACGAGTGAGGTAAGTTTCGATCAAAATGCAGATACCCGGGCGCAGCACTTCGTCCAATTGTAAGTTATTTTCTCACATTTTCCTTTTTTTCCTCAACTGTAAAATTGGAGACAAAATCAAATACGAATTTCAGCTAAAAACTGCGGAGGAAAGTTCAAACACATCTCAAATATGAAAGTCTAACCCCTCCCGAATAAAATGGTATGCCACATTCATGGGTATACCCAGAGACATGGCTACCAACTAACCCAGAGCGTGACCAGTGCCAAATGTCAGTAACACCCCCCAACTCAGAAATACCTCTCACAAACTATATATTCCTGAAATCTACACATCTTAACCTATGTAACACACGCGGACATGGAAGCGAAGACAATGTACAATGGCTCAGAAACAGCAAAAATATTCAGCCAAATCTGAATTTGAACAGTCTGCAGTTTTTCCCCACAAATCATATATTTCTCGAAGCTACACACCTTTATCTACGTAATTCTGTAGTTTATTCATTCATACCATCAATGGTGTGGGCGCAGTTCTTCGTTAAAGTTCGCAGTTTTAGCAGATTTTCTAAAAAAATTAGAAAAAAACTCTCAAAAGGTAGAAATCATGCCAAAATCACAAATAATGTAAAAAAAAGTTACCAAATATCAATCACCCAAATGTCCTGAATCAAACGGTTTGCCCTATGTATGGTTACACACGCAGACGTGGAATCAACTAGCCACAAAGTGAGCCAATGAACAATGGGCCAATTACAGCAACTTTTTAGATTTCAGACTAAACACCCCTCTATGTTAGAAATACCCCCCCAAAACTATATATTCTTGGAATCTACACACCTTCAGCTACACAATGGTGTGGGCGCAGTTTCGTGTAAAATTTCGCTTTTTTACCAGATTTTCAGAAAAATCATGGTAAATTTCCATGTCGTGTAAAAAAAACTTGTCAATTATCATTCTTCCAAATGCCCTGAATCAAACAATATGCCATATGCATCATTACACACACGGACATGAAAGCCACTAGTCACAAAGTGAGCCAATACATAGTGGCCCAATAACAGCAACTTTTAAGATTTTACAATCTAAACACCCTTCTAACTCAAAAATACCCCCCAAAAATATATATTCTCAGAATCTACATACCTTCAGCTAAGCAACGGTGCCATTTTTTTATTCATACCATCAATTGTGTGTGCGCAGATCTTCGTAGAATTTTGCAATTTTAGCATATTTTCTGAAAAAAAAAATAAAGAAACAACAAGTTTCAAAGTTAAAAACCCTGCCAAAACCCCAAGTAATGAAAAAAAGGTTATCAAATGGGAAGCATGCATAAGTGCACACAGAGATATGGCCACCAACTAACTCAAATGGGAAGCATGCATAAGTGCAATTACAAGAAAAAAATCAAAGTGCTCTGTAATTTGAACAGCCTACCCTTTTTCTAAGGAAACCGTCCCAAAACTTGGAAATTCCCCCTCCACAAACTATATATTTTTGGAATCTACACACCTTCAGCTACATTACGGTGCCATGCTTTCATACATACACGAAGAATTCCAGACCCAGTGATTTATAGAATATATACATTTTTAAGAGGTTTTGTGAAAAATAAAATAAAATGATTCAAGGGTTGAAATCCTACCTAAACCCACTTGACAAGCAAAAAAATTCACTAAATATCAATCTCCCAAATGTCCTGAATCAAACGGTATGCCATATGCATGGGTGCACACAGAGATATGGCCACCAACTAACTCAAATGGGAAGCATGCATAAGTGCAATTACAAGAAAAAAATCAAGGTGCTCTGTAATTTGAACAGCCTACACTTTTTCAAAGGAAACAGCCCCAAAACTTGGAAATGCCCCCCACAAATAAACCCCCCACTAAATATCAATCTCCCACATGTCCTGAATCAAATGGTATGCCATATGCGTGGATGCACACAGACGTGGCCACCAACTAGCTCAAATGGGACGCATGCACAAATGCAATTACAAGATAAAATCAAAGTGGTCTGTAATTTGAACAGCCTACACTTTTTCAAAGGAAACAGCCCTAAACTTGGAAATACCCCCCACAAACTATATATTTGTGGAATTTACACACCTTCAGTTACATACCAGTGGCATGATTTCATGCATACATTAAGAATTCCACACACTGTCATCCATAGTGCTTTTAGAAGATTTTGTGAAAAATAAGATGATTCAAAAGGTTGAAATACTACCTAAACCCACTTGACAAACAAAAAAAACCATTAAATAGCAATCTCCCACATGTCCTGAATCAAACGGTGTGCCATTTCCGTGGGTGCAAATAGAGACGAGGCCACCAACTAGCTCAAATGAGACGCATGTAGAAGTGTAGTTACAAGAAAAAAATTAAAACGCCACAACCCACCCCCCACATGCACACTCTCCCTCTTTTAGTGGTATTTTAGTGAAAACCAGTTAGTACAGAGAGTCACTCAAGTTTTTGCACACTTTACTGATCCTAAAAATTCGATCCGGTCTTTTTTTGGTACCTCTGCAAAATTTCCTTATAAAATAGGCTTGGTTTCCCTTGAAATCGTACAAATAAGTATCTGCGTTTACCATCACCGGGGACATTGGGAAGCTTGGAGAAGACAAAGTTTTTTGCTAATTTATGGTTTTAGTGTAAAAAAAAAAAAAAGGGTGTGTATCACTTTAAGAATTTTTTTTGTGTGCATTTCCCCCCCTTTTTTTTTTTTTGATCATTCCCAAGGATAATCATCAGATCATCTTAGGGAATGATAACGAACTTGGAATACGGGCATAAATGCCCGTTTTCCAATTCGAAATCCGATTGGAAAAATCACTTCCCGGAAATCATTTTCCAGGAAGTGATTTTTCATTCATTGGCAAAGATCAATAATTTGGTGATCAGGAGAGATCACCAAATTTTAATCTCTGTACCCATTTTTTTTCTAAGTCTTTGCTAAGTTCCATTCACAAAATGTATAGTAAGGCTGTCACACTGAAAGCGAAGGATTGTAAGTTCTCCAGCTTTCTTTAACAAACTGACTCAGCGGTTTGGGGCTTGGGTGCCCTACCATATGTTAAGTTTTTAGAGGTAGAGCACCCGGCAGCAAAGAGGGCTCTGGAGGGAGGGGGGGAAAGGGCTCCCCTACGCATACCAAAATAGTAGCTCAAAGAGAGGATTAAGGCTGTGAGGGAACAGATAACGAACGGGCACAAGGTGACGTATGCAAGCTTGGATATAAACCGGGATGCTTTTTTTTGGGGGGGGGGGGACATTCTGTTTAATTAGACAGGAGCTGACAGACAGAGACACTTACCCATAACATGTCACAACTATATCCGCACTCCCTTATACTATATGCGTATGTGTGTATAGTATAAGGGAGCATGGATTTAGTTGGTGCCTGCCAGAAGAAGCACGATCATGGGTGCGTTTCTCTGTCTGCCAGTTCCTGTTTGATTTAATTAAAGAGTGGGATGTAAGACTTGAAAAAGGATATCTCATTTTTTTCAGTAGAGATGGCCCCCCTCCTTACTGCTGTGGGTTTTTTTGTTCTGTACAGGTACATTCTGTCTTTACCAGCATTAAGTCTTAAATGGCAATTCGACCCCCTTGATTGAAAAATTTTTGTATGTAAATCAACCCACAACCCCAAAGCCAGAATGGTTATAAAGCGGATACAAGTAGGACTAACCTGTTTTTCAACATAATATTCTTCTCCCCTTTTCTCTGCCACCCAAAAAGGTTTCTACCTGCTCTCCAAGGTTGTTACAACATTGTGCAGCATTTCAGGTTAGTATTACATCTTTCAGCTGTCTTTTTTTGGGTGTGATTTACCAATCTTAAGGTGAGCATGCTCAGACCCCAGGGAGGACTAAAGGGTCAGGTGATATCATTCAAGCTACTTGAACATTATCCACAATATCATTTCTCACAGGTTGTAGCCAGAGATATGATCATGGGATAATTTTAAAGGAAAGACTTATTTACCCCTAACTTGCTCGGGAACCAGTTGCCATAGGAAGCCTATGGACATTCAGTGATTCATATTTTAGATACGTGATTTCATATTTTCCTTAATGGATGAATTGATTTTATTTAAATAAGCCTGCTGTCTGAATAAACAAGGCAGTATAGCAAACTCTCCTGGAGATTTTGTATAAATGCTGACAACACCACTAATTCTGGCCATACACTTGCCTAACAAATTTATTAATGTTAGACCAGGTACCGGTCTAACAGATCATGCTTTACAACAGACGTTATACATTTAACAGCAGTTACAAAGTTATTGGGCCAGGCAGTTTTTGGGAATATCAGGGATAAGCCTAATAATGTATGGGTAGCATAATGCTGAAAATAGAATTGACATCACTAAGAAATGCAATAATATAGGTAGAGTATAATGCTTTAGAGCTCCCCTTACTGCTACTTCCTGCAAATAAGTAAAGATGTTAGGTGTAAGCATTTCATAAGAGCTACCATGGAAATTACCCAGAAGTTTTCATTTCTTATTTACACAAGAATTAAAACCACTGGTGTTTTTCCTTTTTAAGCAAATGCATTAAGTGCAAACGTGTGATACACGGCATCCAATCCAACAATGTTTTTCTTGTGCAGCTTTAATATAATCAATAGAAGATGAAATTGGTTGTTTTTAGGGTTTGTTCAAATTTTACATTTCTACATTAGCCTGTTTATTTAAAGGGCATGTCCACCCTTTAAAAAAACTTTGGATATGTGGTAGGGCTTGCTCCCCCTGCCCCAACCGCATTAATCTTATTGCCAGAAACCCCCGCTCTTTACTTACCTTCCCTCTATCCTCCGCCGCACTGCCCGGCCCTCTGCTTGCATGGAACTGCAAGCAGGGGGCGGGACCGGCAGCCGCATCTGTGATTGGCTGAAATTTTAGTTTGTAGGGTGGACATGCCCGTTAAAAAGGAAAATTGTCATCATACTTACCGTAATTTTCTTTTCCTGTGCTGGAGCACGGCAGTGGGCAACCATGGGTTAAGTTCCCCCGCTGTGTGAGGGCAGGAAGTGTTTAAAGAGCCCCTCCCCTTAGAGTACTTTGTCTTTATATGACTGCTCGTTATTTAATAGGGAGGGAAGCTTGCCCACTGCTGTGCTCCAGCACAAGAAAAAAAAATTACGGTAAGTATGATGACAATTTTCCTTTTTCCTGTGCCTTCACGCGGCAGTGGGCAACCATGGGATATACCCAAGCAATAAAACAAGGGAGGGGCTTAATGATGCAGAAACAAATTATTTATTCACAAGATGTCTCAAATGCTTTCAAAACATATTAATTGTTTGAAACATCTAATTTATAATAATTATAATGTCTATAAATGTAGAGAAAGAGGACCAAGTTGCTGCTTTACACAGGTCCTCCGCGGATGCTCCCCCTGCGTATGCCCATGACGTAGCAATTGCACGCGTAGAATGAGCTCTGATGGTGTTGGGCTCTGGAACAAAGTCTGTAGCATGATCTAATGCCTTCCTTTATCCAGGATGCCAGGGTAGTCTTGGAAGCTCTTTCTCCTTTTTTAGCTCCGAGAAATAAAACGAAAAGGAATTCTGTCTTTCTAAAGGCTTTTGTTCTTCTCAAATATGTTTTAATACAACAAACTGGATCTATATAGCAGAGATCCGAGGTAGATTGAGTTTTTCTGTCAGTGAAGGAATAACAATATCTTCGTTAAGATGAAATTTTGATACTACTTTAGGTAGGTAAGCCGGATCTGGTGTTAGAATTATTTTATCCGGGAAAATGTTCAAATAAGGTTTATTTATTTTTAGAGCATAATTTTCTGATACCCTCCTTGCGGTTGCTAAAGCGATTAACAATACTGTTTTAAAGGTTAGTTCCCTTAGAGGAATCTCCTCCAATGGCTCGAATGGTAAGATGGACATAGCCTGAAGGACCAAAGAAAGATCCCAAGTAGGTATAGTATTCCTGATTTGTGGTTTAATTCGCTTAACTCCTTGGAAGAAGCGCTTAATTAAAGGATCTAAGGCCCACTGTCTTTGTGTCATAGCAGATATGGCTGACACTTGGTTTTTTAAGGTGTATATACTTAGCTGCTTACTCAAACCGGCCTGGAGCAATTCTGCAATATTGCTTACTGATAGTTGTTGAATATCAATATTATTATCTGAACCTTCCAGGTTCTGTAGTAGTTCTTTGATGTGGAAGGCTTTCTTGATGCCAACAATGTGGCAATGGTAGCTTCTGAAAGGCCTAGACTTTCGAGATTCCCCCTTTCACAAGCCAAGCAATCAGCCGTAACTTCGCTAGCTGCGGGTGTAAGAGTGGTCCTTGCATCAGCATGTGTGGGAGAAGAGGCGCCAGCAACATACTTTTTACTATTGCAAACCATGGTCTCCTGGGCCAGTGGGGCAGGATTAGGATCGCCTTTACTTGCTCTGACCAAATCTTTGCCAGCATCCTGGGAATTAGAGGAAGTGGTGGAAACACGACCATATTGAAATCCCATTGTATGGAGAAAGCGTCTGTTGCCACAGCTCTCGTTGATGGGTAACGGGAACAAAATAATGGGAGTTTTGTGTTGAAATTCAAGGCCATCAGGTCTATCTGTGGAGTCCCCCATTTGATGCATATCTCTTGAAAGATTTGCTGATCTAGCTCCCATTCCCACAGTATCAACTGTTTGCGAATCAAAAAATCCGCTTGAACATTGAGTTTCCCTGGGATATAGACTGCTGACAAGTTTTGTAGATTCTTCTTTGACCAGAAAAGGATTTCTTGAGTAAGCAACCAAAGAGTTTGATTTCTGGTGCCTCCCTGTTTGTTTAGATATGCCACTGTTGAGGCATTGTCTGACAGGATTCTTATTGATTTTCCGGATATCCATTTTTTAAAAATGTCAAAGAGCTTTCTTTACTGCCATTAACTCTCTTAGATTGGAAGATGTTGTTTTCATCTTGAGATCCCAATGACCTTGCGCTACTAGTGATTTGTAAGTTGCTCCCCAACCTTTTGAACTCGCGTCTGTAGACACTGTCTCCCAATTGGGGTTCTTCAATGACTTTGATATTATTCTTGTTGGTCCACCAACTTAGTTGTTGTCTTTCTTTACTAGAAATAGGTGGGGGGGGAATATATGCCTTGATGGAACTCTGATGGTTTTACCTTTTCTATCACGTTCTTCAATAGGTCCGCAATGATATTTCTTAGAGCCCTAACAGCTTCCTTGGACCTTGGCAGTTTCAATCTTAAAAAACGATGTTTGCTGGGAAATTTCTTGAATTCTATCTTGTATCCTACTTTTATAGTGCTCAGGACCCATTGGTCTGATGTTGTTTGTGCCCACACATCCCTGAATGCTGAAAGTCTTCCCCCTACACAAGGATGGTGGACTGTTACACCTTCATAAAGGTCTTCCTCTGGCAATTCTGCCTCCTCTGGGACGAAAGGAAGACTGATCTCTTCCAGTTCTCCAGCTAAGGTTTTCCCCGGTCTATACTGTTTTGCTTCCTGCAAGGATAGCCTGTCACATGGTGGAAGAAAAGATGATTTTCTATTATATTGTCTTCGGGATTGAGGAAGAAGAATCTTCTTATCTACATTTTGCGCTATGATATCTCTCAGGGATGGTCCAAAAAGATATTCTCCTAAGAAAGGAAGATTAGCCAAATTTTGCTTTGATATTGCGTCAGCTTGCCATTGTCGCAGCCAAACGGTACGCTGAGCTGCCACAGATACACTCATCATCTTTGCTAGAAGTTTTACGATGTCCAAGGAGGCCAGCGCAAAGAATTCATTAGCAAGGGATACATTATAAAGCGTATTTCTGATTTCGCTAGAGCTTGATCGATGTCTTGAATCCAGTATGTTAGCTCTGGCTAACCCAGTAATCGCTACTGCCTGACGAAGTGAGGCTCCTGCCACCAAATATGATCTTCTTAGAAGCGTGTCCTGTCGTCTTTCCATTGGATCTTTTAGCGTTGTGCCATCAGCAAGGCTTGGGATAAAACGAGGGTAAAATCACTTCCAGATCTAAATGAAATTCTGATAAGGCTTTAGGTTAAAACTGAAACGCTGGTCTCAGCCTAACCCTAATATCAAAAAACTGAATATGAGGTTCCTTTACCGACTCAGCATGCTGAGGTAATTGCTACCAGAAAAATGACTTTGATTGTAAGCAGCCATAAGGATATTTTCTCTAATGGCTCAAATGGTGTTTCTGTCAGTACCTGTAGCACAAGCGGAAGATTCCACAGTGGAGGCCTCGAAAAGGATCTTGGATTGATCCTTATCATTGCTGCAAAGAATCTCTTTACTATTTGTTCTAACGCCCAATTTTTCCCCATGATTGCTGAAAGGGCTGAGATTTGACCTTTTAAAATACTGCTACTTAGGTTCTTTTTAAATCCAGAAAACAAGAAGCTTACAACATTAGCTACAGTTGATTGTAGCGGCCTCAAGGCCCTGTTGGTATGAGAAGTCTGTGAAATGTTTCCATATCTTATAGTACTTTCTGGATGTTGATAACTTTCTTGATTTTAGCAGAAAGTCGATCATTTCCTCCTGGCACCCTATGCTTCCTAGTCGATCCCTCTCAACCTCCAAGCCATCAATTTGAGATTGGAGTAGTCCTGATATAATATTGGACCCTGGGTCAAGAGATGCAGTAGGTATTCCAATTGTACTGGCGGCTCGGCTGTCAGGGATTGCAACAGTGGGAACCAAGGCCAATTTGGTAATATTGCGATAACATTCGCTCTCCGATTCTGAATTTTCTGCAGGACTCTCCATATCAATGGTATTGGGGGAAATACATATAGATGTCCCGAACTCCAATCCTGCTGAAGAGCGTCCACTGCCAAGGCTTCTGGACACAGAAAACGGCTGTAGAACTGCTGACATTTTTTGTTTTGATGGTTTGCCATAAGATCTATTGTTGGCTGCCCCCATCTCTTTGTCAGATCCTTGAATACCTGAGGATGTAGGCTCCATTCCCCTGGATGTACTTCTTGACGGCTCAAATAATCTGCCTGAATATTTTCTGTTCCCGCCAGGTTTAGGGCTGATAAGTGTACCAGATTTTTCTCTACCCATAAAAAGATGCCCCTCACTTCTTTGAGGAGCACTTTTCTTCTTGTACCTCCCTACTTCCGTATATATGTCACTGTGGTCATATTGTCACTTCTGATTAGCACGTGTTGATTTTTCAGAGCACCCTGGAATTCCTCCAGAGCCATTCTTACCGCTCTTAATTCCAGCAGATTTGCAGACACTCCCTTTCTCTGCCACCTTCCCTGAGCGAAGCGGTCCTGAAAGAGGGCTCCCCATCCAGTTGCATCTGTCATTATCGAGAGGAAGCTTGGTTGTTCCAATAGAAACCCCTTGTCCAAATTCCTTTGCTCGCACCACCATTCCAGATCTTTCTGTATTGACGCTGGCACAAACAGTATTTTGTTCATATTTTGGTGAGGTATTCTGACTCTGGACAGAAGTGCTGCAGTAATCTCATGTGCCATCTTGACGACATTGTAAGAAAAACTGTTGCCGCCATTAGACCTAACACCTTCATTATTGAGCGTACAGACGCTTGAGGATTTTGTATCAGATGTTGAACGGCCTGTATTATTGAGTTGTCTTTCTTTCTGTAATTTTACCTCATTCAAATGGGTTTGAAACAATGCCCCTAGGTAAACTATTTCCTGGCTCAGTTCGAGATTGCTTTTTTTCTCAATTGATGAGCCATCCGTGGTCCTGAAGAATTGGTTACCACCTTGGTCTGTTGTTCTGCTAAGGATTTTGACTTTGCTACTATCAGTATATAGTCCAAGTAATGGTAGATCTGTATGCCTTTCTTTCTGATCTCTGCGACTAATGTTATGAGAGTCTTGGTAAATATTTTCGGAGACTGTGATAGCCCGAACAGCAGACTTGAAAACTGGTAGTGGTCTTTTTCTACCATGAAGCGTAGATATTTTCTGTAGCTGTGATGAATTGGGACATGCAATGAATGTCTTTTCACTGCTTGAATGATGGAGGCCAGAGACTCCATTTTCAATTTCTGATTGTAGACGTAATAATTCAGGTTTCTGAGATCCAGCACTGGTCTCATTGATCCTGAAGCTTTTCTTACTACAAATAGGTTTGAATAGAAGCCCTTTCGATGTTCTGTTACTGGCACAGGCTCGATGGCTTCTTTTTGTAAAAGCTGAGAGACATAATCTCTCATTAGTTTCAATCCTTCCTGGGTTGCTGGGGGCCTGAATGGGAGGAATTGATGTTTTTCGGGTAGTTCTCGAAACCGTATTCTGTAGCCCTGCTGAATTATACTCGGCACCCAGGAATCCGAAATCGTCGAGGCCCAGATCTTGGAGAAAAGACTCAATCTTCCTCCTACTTTCTCCATCTGGACCAGCGTACCCCTATTGCTGGGAGGACTGCCTTCCAAACGTACCCTTTTTTGGGGCACCTGAAGACTGCCTTCCTGTTTTCCAGGCGGCTGGTCTGTTCTGTTCCTTCCCAGGCCTATAAAATTTTGAGTCCCGAAAGGACCTCTCTCTGTTAAATGCTGACTTAAATCTTGGCTTCTTGCTTCTGCGGTCCTGCGGCAGAAAGGTGCTCTTTCCACCTGACGCCTTACTAATAATAGAATTCAGCTTCTTGCCAAATAACATATCTCCATCATATGGGAGCAAACATAAATTTGTCTTTGAGCTTGTATCTGCAAACCATGACTTAAGCCACAGTGCTCTTCGAGCCACCACTGACAAGGCCATTGACCTAGCTGATAGGCGTACCATGTCCACTGAGGCTTCTGGGAAAAAGTGTCGCCATTTTGATCTCAGATAGCATTTCCACCAGCTTTGGACGTTTGACATTTGACCCAATAGCCTCTTCCATTTTCTGGACCCATAATTTCATAGCCCTGGATACTGAGGTCATAGCCATGGCCGGCCTACATTATGCCCCTGCAGCCCCATAAGCTTTCTTTAATGAGAACTCCATTCTCTTTTCCATGGGGTCCTTGAAAATTGCCGCGTCTTCTACCGGTAGGGTAGTCCTGCGGGCTAATCTTGACACTGCTGTGTCCACCTTCGGGGGAACATCCCAGAATTTTGAATCTTTCTCCTCAAAAGGATACTTTTTTAGAAATCTTCCCGTTAAAGCAAACTTTTTATCTGTTTTTTTCCACTCTTCCATTATTTCTCGCATGGGAAAATGCAGTGGAAAAGTAGCAGACTTCCTTTTTATTGAGGGAAACCGCTTATCTGCAGTCGAAGATTTCGGAGTTTCTACAGTAAGCGATAGAGAGCTTCTTACAGCCTTTATCAGTGGCTCAATAACTGAGGCGTCAAAGTTTGTCTCAATCTCTAATTCCTCATCTTCCGAAAGATATGACGGCTCCTCCGATCTCTCATCCTCGGAGTATAGACAGTCTGAATCTACTGATCTGGATTCCTGACTCCGTGTTCTTTTCTTTGAATTGGAAGCTTTCATTCCTTTTTCTACTGCTTGCTGAATGCAGCGCATCAAGGATTCTAATGATTTATTCTCTGACGTGGAAGGCTTGACAGTAGACTCTTCCTCGTCTATAGCTTTACTGCTGTCAGACTTCTGTACAGGCTCTTGAGTAGAGGCTGCAAGACACAAAGTGAATAGAGCCATAAATGGTTGTGCTAGCGCACAATCCCCACTCTCTATATACTCACCCCCAGCTCGCCTAGATCCCTTGGGGTGACTCTTGGCAGAGCTACCAGACTCCATGGCTTTAACTGCAATAGGAGGCTGAAAGAAAAAGACAGGCAAAAAACCTATACTTTAAAATTGCATTAACACCTCTTCCACAGCCCTCCTTTTACCTGCCTAGCAGGCCTCCTACCTTCACAGACACAAAAACTGTCTCCTGGCAAAGTGGGAGAGAGGACACAGCTGACACACACTGCTTTCCTGGACTCAGCGCTGCAGCTTCGCGCCAAACAGCCAGGGAAGCTTTCTACCCAGCTAGCTCCTCCCTGCCACCTCTCCGGACCTGATCATTGGAGGTTCCGGCTGCAGGAGGGGCAGAGAGAGAGAGACGCGTCCAAGAATGCTCCAATGGGAGCGTACCTTCCACATGCGGCCGCCTGAACCAATCAGAGCGGCCGCGCTGGCTGATGACGTCACGCCGCGGGCGCCATCTTGGATGGGGAACGCATGCATCCGATCGTGCAAGACTGCCTCAGGCCCAGTCACCTTGGGCTTCTTTCCCCACAGGCTGCTCCTGAAGAGGAGGAGACACGGGGGAGCATCAGGCCTGCCAGAGAGTGGGGAGAGACACAGGCCTGGAAGAATCCTCGATGGACGGTGAGCTGGCGATGGTGTCCATGGACAGGAAGGAAAAAAGACAAGGTATAGTTGGGGGAGGGTACCTTTATACCTTAATGCTTTAACTTGTCCATAGGACCTATGGGGGATTAATCCATTTTGGTGACTGCTGCCATGGTGACCTGGGGAAAATAGCACGTGCTTCCATGGTGTTGCAGTGTGGCCTCAGCCTTAATGCTGCAGAAATACAGGAAGTACCTGGGGAAACAAATTGGCAGTTGAGAAGGGGAACCTATTAATGCAGACAGAGGCTGGTCACATGGCTGAAAACAGGAAGCGTTTAAGAAGGAAATATTACAGATCCTTTCCAGTAATAGATATGTGATTTAGGTTTTATTTTAAAGGTACAAGGGAAGGCTTTTTATAGAATCCTTACTAGAGATGGACACAAAACCGAACAAGAGTTCGGACAAACTAACTATTTCGGGTTTAAACTAGTTCTTTTTCTGGACTCGAGGCTGTAAACTCGATAATTATCGAATTTACAGGCCGTTTGCTTACCCTCGAATGTAGCCTTTGATTTTCAGTAACCCTCAAAAGTATCGTTCATTTTTGGTAACCCTCGAATGTATGGATCATTTCCGCTAACCCTCAAAAGTCGCTTGTGCAAAACCCGACAATCGCCTGCTCGTGTTTAAGAAGTGTTTTAACAAGTTTGGGTGATGGTGACGTTTCCCAGACCATTTCCCAGGTACCACAGCCATTTACAGTACGTTACCATTGTTAGTTTATCTGTAAATCATCCAGACTTTTCAAACAATCACTCTCCCATTGACTTTAATGGGTCCAAAGTCAAATTTTTACTGAAGTTCGAAAACAGACCGAACTTTATGAAGTTCGGCCATCTCTTATCCTTAATAGTTTGGAAGAATTGGTGACCACTATTACCCTTTAAAGGGTACCCTGAAAGGACATCACAGCCAATAACAATGTTATTCCCTTAGCTTCATCTTCTGAGCATCTCTGCAAGCTTGTAAAAGCAGCAGAAGGAAGTAGGAGAATTTTTGTTTGCTGCATAACAGCATAATACTAAATCTGGCAGCTTTCTAGCTATTGTGGTTTAGGGGGTGATTTACTTAGCGGGTAATCTTTCAATTGAGGGCTGAACATGCCCTTTGATCTTATCTCTGTACAGGCCTCAAGTGTGGTTGGGCCATAAAACAGTGGGGTTGGCAGACATCAGTTGCTTTGACTTATACACGTACAATACACCAACCAAGCGTGTATCTGCTGATAACTGTGCAAGTTTATGCTTGCACAGTTGGTTTCTATCTGATTTACTGAAGAACAGGTGGTAAATGCACACTTACCTATAAAAATCAAAGGGATAGAGAAGGGCACCACTCATAACTATATCTGGCTTGCCTCGTGGTGCAGATCACTTCCATATGGGATACCTCCCAGCTGCAGGCACTAATGACATAACGCTACTCACGGGGATAAGGTGAACAAGTCTCTTTGGAGACAAGAATTGCAACATCAGTGCCGAATTCCCTGACGCATCTCCAGTCCTTTGCACACATGCGCACAGTGCGAGGACGCGTCGGAGACTGAAGTCGGCGCTGGAGTTTGTCCGCGGGTAAGTGTCTCCTCCTCTCCTGTAAGATTTACTGAAGAATGGGAGGTAAGAGAGAGACCTCCTGTTCTTCAGTAAATCAGATAGAAACCAACTTGCATGAGAGTAACTCCATATAAGGATAACATTTTTGTGATAGCTTTTTAATAATAACCACAGCCAAAAAAACAAAAAAGAAATCACGAAACCTTTCATAAAAAGTTTAATGACACATATGTTTTACAACAGTAAATGTATCCCTTAATTGGAAAATTACATCTTTTTACTTCAGTATCATATGGCTCCTTTACCTCACTAAACTCATACCAGATTCTACTTGTGGCTTCGTTTTTTGCCAGACAGTAACTTTCCTTTAAACATTCAGCGTAGGAAATAGCTATTGCAATTTTTTTGCAAAACATATCCATTTATAGTTTAGAACTACAGTATATTTTCTTAATAAAGTGCAGCTGCTCTAGAATGGCCTGTTAGAAACTTAACAGGTCATACTGAGTAACATTTATACAAGACATTTATACAAATATCTAATTAAAACCTTCACGAAGTTCATAAAATGCATACCACATGTTCGCAGGCAAAAGTATGTTCCAATTGGAAAATATCATTCCAGTCAATAAAATCCCCTCACCAGAATTGAAGATATCCAGGTCCCTTGTTTTCTGTTATACCTGGTCAATGAGATAATCCTGTAGTCTCTTCTGTCTTTATATTGGGTAGTATTGGTACCTAGTTTGATGTAGGCTCTTTCATTTTATAAATAAGACATAAAAGGCCATAGTAATGCAGGAAATAGAGACAGCCAAATGTAGACGTGAGCCAATCACTGCAGCTAGATAAGAGAAATAAGAAATTTAAGAATAAATAACTGAATGGTTCCTTCAACAATTAAAAGTATTTTACTACAGCTTACATCGGTATGAAAGATCTTTGAATATCTCATTTCTATATTAGGTCATTTTGGGGCTAGTTAGTTATTTGGTCAGTTTCTGTTAAGATTAAAAACATTTTGCACAATCTTGAGCAGCTATTTTAAAGTTGGCTTAAGGGTATTCAATAGTTAATATTTTTTCTATATTTATAAGGGGTACTGCAAATAGTAAGTCAGTATTTTGGAAGCAATTACACACAGACAAAATGCTGAATGGACAGGTAAAGGTCATTAGGATGGGAAAATTCTGCTCTTTTTTTCTTAAAAGTATATGCATTTGCACTAAACTTTCCCTTTACAAGTTGTTGCACCATGCAAGAAGATAAAATAGTAACTAGGTTAAGAATATGGGGAGCTTTTAGAGCTTCTTTGGAGATCATTATCCCCACTCTTTAGCACAGGATATGGTTTGGAAAGGTCTGATCTCTCTCCCTGAATCCACAGCATGGAGCATCCCTGAACTCAGCGACTGATGGTAACAGAAGGTGAATTAACTGCACTGCATTTATCCCAGGCTAGGTGAATAAAGCAATAATGTTCACAAAGTTAACACATAAAAAGGATCAGGGAAGGCACAGCTGTTACAGTGGCCTTACACCCATAAGACATTCTTGCCAAGATGTCAAATCAATTGTAATGTCGAGTGAAGCAGCAGCAGCGATCATTTTTATGTGCTGATTTTTGAGACAGACGTGGAAGTGTCTTTCAGGGAGGAGAACACCTGTAAATAAAAGTAGCATAAGATATCTCTTGAATAAAATTCACAAAGTTAATACAAAATAGCAATTACAAAGTCGAGAGAAAAAAAACATATACTTAAAGGGCTACAGATGTCAAATACTGTACAATATCCTGCATCCTCTTTTTCTGCTTCCTGGTTCTTCAAGTTAACAACTTTCAGTCATGGATAGGACAGTTGACATTTCAGCCAATGACTGAATGCTAATCCCCTAGCTGCCTCTTCTGAGCATGCTCAAGCTCATAACCAGTTCACTAAATTCCTGAAGGGAGCATGAACAAATAAAGCATTTAAACAAGCCACCCCTTTGTTTCCATAAGGCATGATTTTAGAGGACAAGGTAGGAGATCAACATATTTTAAAGGGGACATTTTTTCTAAAAGATCTTCATGAAGGTTGAGTCGTCCTTTATGCATGTGTGCATGTCCAAAAAGTGTCACTTAGGACTTACTTGAACAATGTCACTAGTGTAAAAGTCTTAGAAGGCAAAAAAAAAAAAAGTCACTTCCCAAAAAGAGATGTTCCCCAACCTTTAGCATTTCTCCCTGGATGTACAGCATACATTTTTAAAAAATCTACTGCTTGCTTTTATTGGTAACATTAAAGAAAGCCCTCGAGTTAAAGGGTTTGTCGACCCCCCAAACAAACTTGTCTGCAGCCCCCCCAAACCTCAACCTCGCAAGGTTTACAACTTTGAAACGTTTTCTAAATGAGCTTCCTGTGGATCAACTGTTAGGTAGGGTTAAAAAAGAGGGGGAAAAGGTTGGACTTCATGGAAATATGTCTTTATTCAACCTCAATTATGATATTAGCAGCCCTGTTCCCTTGGCTGTCTTTTGCCTGGCTTCTGTGCACGGAAGCTGCAAAAGGGGCTTGGACAGGCAGCAGCGCCTGTGATTAGTAGAGTCTGTTTGAGGGGGTAGACATACACTTTAAATGTTATTCCCAACTACCTTACACTGAGTATAAAAAGTAGGTGATTATTTTTTTCTCTCTCCGAGTAAATTACACAAATTACATGCTAGAAAGCCCTGCGTCAGATTGTGCTCAGTTTGAGAGAATAAACCGATCAACTGCCACAACATCAATTGGACAAAAATAAAGGCCATAATTACTGCTGCAATCGATTGCTCCCGACTGACTTAGACAAAATCAGATGTTCTGATGGATTGGTCCGGTCTGTAAATCATGATCACAATAACAGCACGGGTGCTTTGATCACTGCATGACAGACTACCAATCAGTTTAGTGACCAGTAAGTCCTGTGGGTGAATCACAAGCCAAAATATAATTTTGGGTTCATTAACTTCAGACCAACAGACTATTGTCAGCAGGAATATGCCTAGAAAGCCTGCCCTTATTTAAAAAGTCTTACGCCTTATAAATCTATAGTAAGGGCATGTCAACCCCCAAAACTAAAATTTAACCCACTATTGGCCCACTGTGTAATGTTAAAGGGCATGTCCACCCACAAAACTATAATCACCCCCACTAATGGCCCCACCATGTAGTGTAATAAAATCCTTACCTCACATCCCAGCTCCGTATGCGTCCCCCCCCAAAGTCCCAAAAACTGCCCACCAGGAGGATAGCAGAGTCCATATTGGACTCTGCCTTCTGTCTCGCCTCCGGGAGAAGTTTGGCATGCGTACTTCAGCCCTTTCCCCCCTCCCTCTCCCTCCTGTTTTGCAATCCCTCCCCCTACCATAAAAACCCTTGCCCATATATTAGTATATCTTCCCCCAGCCCCAACCGCTAAAAAATAATTTTAAGAAAGTCCCCAGAACTCTACTTACCTTCCTCTCTCCCCCGGCATTCCTAGAAGCCGGCAGCCGCATCCGTGATTGGCTGCCTCAATAATAATCACGGACGCGACTGCCGGTCCTGCCCCCTGCTTGCAGTATCTTGCAAGCAGAAGGCCGTGCCGGGCGTCGGAGGAGATAGGGAAGGTAAGTAAAGATCTGGGCACTTTCTTAAAACTATTTTATAGCGGTTGGGACTGGGGGAAGGCATTCTATTATAGGGGAATTTTTTTTTATAAGGGTGGACATGCCATTTAAAGGATAAGTACACTGTAAAATTAAGTTAGGGTCACTTGGAAGCTGCAGCTTTAAAAATACTTTAGTCATATTTCTTGTTTCCCTAAGCCCCTCCAGAGCCTACCTTTTTCCATTCAAAGTTGATGACATCTTGTATGTCCTTAGGTGCATGGTTATCTCCATCCCTGTGAGATTTTCATCTTCCTCCTAATTGGTAAGCCTCAAGAAGGTAAGTCTTGTATGCTCTGTGCATGCGCGCGCACGACGTCACACGCAACGCCAGTGCGTGCACGCGCAACGAGATAGAAGTCACACGCAATCTGTGACGTCATGTGCGCACGCAACGGACGGAGCGCACAGATCGGATAAGGATAAGAAAGGATAAGTACAGTGTAAGGTAAGGATAAAAAATCCTTACCTTACATCTCAGCTCCTTAGAATTCTCCTCCAGTGCCTGTCCAAAGTTCCAGGAAGTGAAGAGTAAGAGTCATCTGTGTGTCATCCGGTGCCTGCTGCTTCCTTGCCCCCCCCCTTGTGGCTGTTTGGTGTCCTACCTATAAAAGCCCTTTTCTGTAGTGTAGGGCACTTTTGTAAAACAAGCCCCAGAAACATACTTACAGTCCTTCATTCCCCTGGCTGTCTGCATAACCAGCAACCGCGTCCGATTGTGATTAACTAGCTGGCACCCAATCACAGCTGCGGCTTCCACCGCTCTCTGCTGCTTCCGGCTAGTAGAGAGGCGGGAGCAGACAGCCGAGGAATCAAAGGACTGTAAGTATATTTCTGGGGCTTGTTTTGCAAAAGTATACTAGCCACTTATCAGATCTTAAGAATTGTATCTTCTTCCTTTTGTATTCATATGTGCATTACATTTTAATTGAATTTTTATTTTGGATTTAGAGAGCTCAAGCACATTTCTTGGCGCTTTATAATTACATTGATACATTCTTATCAGGCCCGGTCTTGAAAAGCTTACAATCTAAGCACTTTACTTCACACATACAACCTATCAGAATGTCTTTATGATTGTGGGGGAAACTAGAGTACCTTGAGGAAACAGAAGCAAGCACAGGGAGAATATACAAACTCCTTGCAAATGTATCAAAGAAAAGATTTAAACCCAGGATTTAAGGCATATACATTATTGCACGTGTTTAAAACTTCGGCAATGATGCCATTCCAGTCTTACATTTTTGTACCACACTCACTTGTGATGTAAAGATCCCCCCCCCCCCAAAACCCATGCCGAACACTAGTTAGCCCTTGGTACATTTCTGCAAACAGGTCAGCTCTACCATTTGCAGATCCTGTTATATCAATCACCCTGCATGTGTTGTTTTAGGCTAAATTTATTTTTATTAGGCAAAACTATAAAGACTAAAAGGGCATATCCACCCCCAAAATGAAAATTGACATGAAGGTAGAGGACTCCCAAAAAAAACACAATACTTCCTTTTCTCAAACTTGCCTTCACACTAAGAAAGGGTAAATCCAATGAAAAATGTATATTTTACAGATGCGTTATTAGTACTGCCAGAACAAGGATCCCTCACCGGTCTTCTCTCCTCTTCCGGGTTATGCCAGTCAGTCATGGTCGAGATGGTGACATCATGGCCAATGGCTGACAGCCATTACCGATGGAGAGGTTGTGAGCTCTGCTTTCTAAGAGCAGTTGCGAATGCGATCTGCTTCTGAGCACACTCATAACAGGAGCAGATCAAGAGGAAGATGGATTTCTGGCAAGGGATCTTTGTTCTGTAAGGCTGCACACCAGGCAATTTTTATTGGTCCGAACACATTGCATGGGTTTTTGGGCGGTAGAGATCAAAGTCTGACTTCATTCATCTACGGACCGCACGCTTCAGTGTTCTCCCTAGGGTCTTGTAGCCGGGCGGCCCACCCGGCTACTTTTTCATGCCACCCGGCTGGAAAAAAATTCTTGAGAGAACACTTGTGATTTAAAAGAATTTAGAAGTAGGTTTAATAGGTGTGCCAATAGGTCAGTAAAAACTCCCGCTAAAACTGCTCAGTCCAGACCCCTTTTTTTACAACTGCAAGAATATTTTAGCAAGTTAACTAGCTTTTCCAAGATCTCCAAGGCCACAAAAGGGTGTCACATGTGCTTGTGCTGCTATGTTACATGGGTTACCTGGAGATGTTGACGAACTACAACTCGCTGCATTCTACAACCATGGAATGCTGGGAGTTATAGTTTTCAAACATCTAGTGGGACGAAAGTTAGACATCCCTGACCTATATAATGAGCATGATGCAGTGCAGCTACTTTTTCATGCCACCCGGCTACTCTTTCATGCCACCCGGCAGGGAAAAAATTCTGGGGAGAACACTGCGCTTGGTTCTGGAGAACTGTCGAACACTTTTGCTGTGACCGATAGTCCTTTGTTCTAGCTAACCCTAAGTGCCGAATGGACGGTCAGAAGGATTGCAAGGTGTGTACCCACCTCAAGTACTAATTGGTGGGAGCATCAGATGAAGGTACGAGTAAAACACATCTGGGGATTAGGAATACACATAGTTTTTCTAAGGCTGGAGTTACCCTTTAAACAGGTTTGAAAACAATTTCAAATTTGAAATGTCCCAGCATGCATATTTCAGTGTGACATGATGGATTTCGAAGTCACCCCCCCTACTGTATACACACACATTGCCTCTGACTTTTTAACACTGTATATGTAAGACTGGACAACAATAAAGGTATGAGTTTTAGGGTGTTGGGAACTGTTCAAACGAATGTATGCGCACCCTTGAATGAATAGTACAGGCTCTTACCCTTGTAGAAGACTCCCCACACTCCCTTCTTTTCCGAAAGCAGCCAACTTCGCAGACGTGGCACCTTCTTGAAGTAAGCGCAGGTACAGATAAAGAGAAGTGCGAATACTAGAAGCCCATCCAGGGAATATGCTAAAAAAACAAACACACGTCAATGTAAACACTGTAGCCCTGTGACACTGGTAGTTACACGAATAATCAACAGACTCGACTTTAATGATAATTATCAACTTAAATGATAACGTCCCAACGATAAACAGCGAACAAAAAAAAATACAAACACACCGTTAGTCATGGCCACACAATAACGATCACCCCAGTGACAGTTTAATCAGCTCTCTCTTCCTAGTCCACCTCACCAGGAAAGAAGAGAACGAGATCCACTAAAGTCACTTGATTGGGCTAAACCGGAAAGGGCAGGAATTTATGTGCGATAGAGTTCAGGAAGTAGATAGAAAGTATTATCAAGTTCCGCCAGCAGGACAAGGTGGTTATCTGTGTGTGACCTCCGTTAGCAGTGTTGGATATTTACTGCAGTGATTGTATGGTGTGTAGAGAAAATATTTTCTGGACCCTGAGGAGAATAGGATCTTGATTATTAATGATGTGCGTTGTAATTAAAAAAAATATATTGAGACATCAGGGTTATATTGGTTCAAATGACTGAGTCAGTTATGCAGGCTATACTGTTGGTCATACTTCCATGATTAGGCGTTCAAACGTTAAAGCTACGTTCACACTAGGCATCTTTTTAACACAGCGGAACAGTTGCTATTTTGTTACGATGTTACCGCACCAAAAAGTGCTATAGTGTAAACGAAGCCTTTGTCTATAGGGGCCCATTAACCAACAAATTGCAGTTGTACGATAAAATGTTTCCCGTTGGGCCGATTAAAAAAAGAAGTCCTACGGCTATTGTACAATCACCCATACAGGAATAAACGATTAGACAATATCGGCAGGGCCGCCATCAGACTTTCCTGGGCCCCATACTGGGTACATTTCTGGGCCCCCCATAGCACGAACCAACTCGGACAGTCCATACCTCCCAATATTTTAAAACGCAAAAGAGGAATCCATGGGGAGAAGACAAGCGGCAAATGCGGATTTTTTCCCCACAATCACTTTAAGACCACTCCCACTTTGTTAAGGTTACACACATTTAAAGACCATTATTCCCGTTTTACATTGTTGCCTGCAATATTATATGTCAACTAGACATTAATCCTGTTAAATTAACAGGCGCGAGACATGCTCTACCTCCCCGACTCACACACAGACCGGTAAATATAAAATGTACCCGTGTCCTGCACACACACTTAAGATGCCCTCATGCCCAATGGGCACAGACTGGTAAATATAACATACCCATATATACTCGAGTATAAACCGACCCCAGTCATACGTTGGGAGGACTTGCATGTACCAGTCACACGGTGGGCAAACTTGTAATGTATGTACCAGTCACACTGGTGGGCTGACCTAACAGTGTCTTCTGAACTGGATTGTTCAGCAGCCACTTTTTGGTCAGCCCTCAATTTCAACAGACACTGTTAAGTCAGCCCTCCAGCCACTTTTAAGGTAACACTGGATGGTGAGCTGCAGGGCTGACATACCAGTCAGTGTCTGCTGAACTGGTGGCCTCATTACAGAACTAAACATAAAGCAGTTGGTCATTGCATAAATCATTCCCAGAAGAGACAGATTGTGTTACTGATACATCCTATTAAACCTACAGGAAGAAATACCATGACTAGCAATTTCCACGCAACAGGAAGAGAATGCTAAAGGTCCCTGGATATGTACCAAGGCTATTTAAAAGTTTGCTATTGGTACAACAAAAATAGATTATGCATTTATCCTTAATGTGAGAAAACCATCCTTCTTGTGTCTAAAATTATATAGACCTATATATATATATATATATTTTTTTTTTTTTCAAAAAACAAGCATTTCTTCAGTGATTGTCACGGTCTGCTCCAAACTCCATGTCATTAAGATAACGTCTGTAACCGGATGTACTTAAGGTTAAAATCTATCATTTTTTTTTGCCATATAGTTTAAAGGACCACTAAACTTCCCAATGCAGTGTGCAATATAAAGAGCTCACGTATAGTATATTTCTATGGAAAGTAAAGGCCTCTATTTCTAGCTTCAGTTCTGTTTCCTTATAAAGTGATCGCCTTTCAAATATACTGCTTGTTCATTGCAAGGAAACAGCTCTGCAAGTCTGACTAGTATTCCTGCCCATAAGGAGCCTTAGGGCACGGCCACACTGCAACGCAAATGCAATCGCACACGGAATCGCATGCGATTTTCCGTTTCATACAGAAAACCGTATGCGATTGCTATTTAAAATGCGGAACGCAATTCGCAAGCGTATTTTTGGTTCGTTGCTGCGATTCCAATGTTCGAAAAAACTTATGCGCAAATGCAAGAAAACCGCAACACTGTGGCCTAGCCCTTAATGAAGCATACAGGCTTCATACACATTCGCAAGCAGGAGGATGAACTCTTGGGTTTTGTGTATGCTTTTTTGTTTGTTTTTTTGGACGTCAGTAAATGACTAGGGCTTTGATACATGCAAAAGTTATTGAGCTAATATGGCCAGGGACATTTCTGGGGGTGGTGACGTTTGAGGCAAGCCAATGTCCCCCTGGTCCCTGTGCAGGTGAAGGATGCTGCTACCTGAAGTGACCACCTCATGGTTATGGCTTTACCCCATCACAATACTGTGGAAAGAAGTAGTGATAATTGCTCTTAGTACTTTTGCCTGAGAGTTCAGACATTACATTTCTCTCTTTAAACGGGAAGTTCAGTGCAAATACATGTACTTTTAAGAAAAAAGAGCAGTATTTTTCCATCCTAATGACCTTAACCTGCCGATTCAGCATTTTGTCTGTGTATAAATAAATCTGTGTAAAACCGAAATACTGACTTCCTGCTTGTAGGACCCCTAATAGAGACCGTTATGGTCTTGCCCTGGACCAAGCACCTGGGTTGATTCAGTTGCTCCAGTAGAGATCTTAGCATCTTTGACCCATCCAATAGCCAATCAGTAGAAATTACTGTTAGGTACATTCCACGGTAGTGTGCATTCTGGGAAGAAGGACCGTTAGAGCCTAAAATGTCAGCTCACTAATGTCAACAGCAGGGAACAGCAAAGGGTATAAATTCAACAGATTTTTCAAAATGGAAAAGAATATGTAGAATAACTAGGTATGCATAATATAAACTAATTTAAAAAAAAAAATTCCACTGAACTTTCCATTTAAGTTAGCAAGGACTCCATATATGTATATATATATATATATATATTTATATATTTAATATATATTTTTTTTAACATAGCTAAAATAATGGAGCATAAAACACTAAAAATAAGTATTTTCAACAGTGTACAGATCTTTTCCAGATCACAGAAAAAGGCACCTGCAAGTTAGTGGAAAACTAGATGGTAGAGAAGAAGACACAGTCTAAATAAAGTTAAAAGAGACTTGTAATAAATACTTGTAAAGTATAGCTGCAGTGTGTCACTACATCGTGTTCATTTGAAGTGAGCTCTGCCAGTAAGGTAATACCTTGGCATAAATTGGCTCTAGGATTTACTTCAACTCAATATCTCATCATTTATTGACACCTTTTTACAAAGCATGTGGATAATTCCTTTGATATATTTGTAGAACATCTGTATATTGTCCATTATAACCTATGGGAGAGGTATTTTAGACTGTTATTTGTGTGATATAGGGTTAAAAATATTAGGGCACTGGGGTAAATGTTAACCCTTTCCCATTGCTCTACTGGAACTGGTTCTGTAGAGAACAGAGAACTGAATTAAGCTAACTTGCCATTAGCCAATGTGACATCCTTTGGTATTTATTGCAGGTTGGGGGATAAAATAATTTTTTGAATATTGGTCAAATGTGTTTTACTATACTTACCCTTTAAATATGGTTGCCACATGAATGAATGGGTAGCTCATTTAGTGTGTGTCAGGTTGGAAGTTAAAAAAAATCTTGATTATTGATCAAAATTTATTTTTGACTTTAGTTACTCTTTAAGTATGGCTGCCACAGTAATGGAATGGTACGTCAGTAGGTGTGTGTACCTGTGTCGCGTTGGGGGTTGAAAAAACAAACTTTTTTGATTATTGATCAAAATTAGTTTTTTTTTAACTTTATTTACCCTTTAAGTATGGCTGCCACAGTAATGGATAAGAAGATCAGTAGGTGTGTGTACCTGTGTCGGGTTGCAGGTTGAAAAAAACAAACTTTGTGATGATTAGTCAAAAAAAAATTTGGACTATAGTTACCCTTTAAATATGGCTGCCATGAAAATGGAAGGGTAGGTGAGTAGGCATGTGTATAGTATAGTATAGTATAGTATTTGAGGTTGAATAAAGACATACGTCCATCCAGTCCAACCCATCCAGCAATATCCTCATTTCCTGCCTAACTGTTGATCCAGAGGAAGGCAAAAAACCCCCACCAAATTTATGAAGGGGGAAAAAATTCCTTCCTGACTCCAAGTGGCAATCGGAAATTTCCCTGGATCAACTCTACTTTATGTATCAATACCAGTAACTTGCAACATTCCTTGTTTGCAGAAACTCATCCAGCTTTTTTTTGAAACTGACCAATGAACCTGCCATTACAACGTCCACTGGAAGACAGTTCCATAGCCTTACCGTTCTCACAGTGAAAAACCCTTTCCGAGCTTGAAGCCTAAACCTTTTTTCTTCAAGTCTTAAGGGATGTCCTCGTGTCCTTTGACATGTTCTCTTGGTGAACAATGCCCCAGATAGTTTATTGTATGGCCCGTTAATGTATTTATACACAGTAATCATATCCCCACGCAAGCGCCTTTTCTCCAGCGTACATAATTGTAACTTTTCCAGTCTCTCTTCATATTCAAGCTCCCCCAATCCCCTTATTAATTTAGTTGCCCTTCTCTGAACCCTTTCCATTTCAAAGATGTCCTTTTTGTACACAGGATTCCAAAATTGCACTGCATATTCCAAATGAGGCCTTACCAATGCTTTGTAAAGAGGGAGAATTACATTTTCCTCCCTTGAATCCATACCTCGCTTTATACAAGACAATACCATGCTGGCTCTGGCTGTTGCCGCCTGGCACTGCTTGCTACCTTTAAGTTTGTTATCCACCAAAACTCCAAGATCCCTTTCCAACAGGGATTCACTTAACACAGAGCCATTTATAGTATAAGTAGCACAAGTATTTTTAAGTCCAAAATGCATCACCTTACATTTATCAACATTGAATTTCATCTGCCACTTAGCAGCCCAATGTGATAATCTATCTAGATCCCCTTGCAACGATTGCACATCCTCTAAAGTTTTTAATGGTCGACAAAGTTTTGTGTCGTCAGCAAACACAGAAACCTTGCTGACAATACCCACTTCCAAATCATTAATAAATAGATTAAATAGAAGCGGCCCCAACACAGAACCCTGTGGCACCCCACTTAGCACTTTAGTCCATAATGATGAAGCCCCATTAACAACTACTCTCTGCATCCTATTCTTTAACCAATTTTCTATCCATGTACAAATGTGACTCCCCAGACCAACAGACCTTAGCTTATTCATTAGTCGCCTATGGGGACTGTATCAAAAGCCTTTGCAAAATCCAAGTAAACTACATCTACTGCTATACCAGAGTCTAAATTTCTACTTACTTCCTCATAAAAGCCAAGCAAGTTAGTTTGACAAGATCTATTCCTCCTAAATCCATGCTGGTTACTACTTATAATGTCAGTCCTTGAAACATACTCTAGAACATGATCCCTTATTAAACTTTCCAGGATCTTCCCCACCACTGAAGTTAAACTTACAGGCCTGTAATTACCCGGCTGTGAACGACTACCCTTTTTGAATATTGGAATAACATCAGCCTTTTTCCAATCCAGAGGCACACCACCGGACATGAGGGAATCAGCAAAAATAAGAAACAATGGCCTAGATAAAACTGAACTTAGCTCCCTAAGTACCCTAGGATGTATTTTATCCGGTCCAGGAGATTTACTAATATTAACCTTATTTAGTTCTTTCTGTACCATATCCTCGGTTAACCAAAGTGAACTTGAATCTTGTATACCTTTATTGCTACTATACTCTATGATATCTGTACTTGGATCTTCTATAGTGTATACAGAGGAAAAAAAATTATTCAAGACATTTGCTTTATCGCCATCCTCCGTAACTAACTTATTCCCATTAATTAATGGTGCCACATTCTCAGTCCTCATCTTCTTACTATTAATATACTTAAAAAAATGTTTAGGCTTAGTGATGCTTTCTTCAGCTATCCTAACTTCATTATTAATTTTAGCTAGTTTGATTGCTTTCTTACACTCCTTGTTACAGTTTTTATACTCCCTAAAGGCCCTTTCCGTTCCCTCTGCCTTAAAGGTTTTAAATGCCTTTTTCTTCCTTACCATTTGCCTCTTTACATCAGAATTCAGCCACATGGGCGCGGATTTATTTTTTTTTACATTTATTTCCCAAGGGTATAAATTTAGATGTGTAGCTGGATCAGGTTGGAAGTTAAAAAAACAAACCTATTGACTTTAGTTACCCTTTAGGTATGGCTGCAACAGTAATGGAGGGGTAGGTCTGTAGGTGTGTGTGCTTTGATTATTGATCAAAATTAGTTTTTTTGACTTTAGATACCCTTTAAGTATGGCTGCCACAGTAATGGATAAGTAGATCAGTAGGTATGTGTACATGTGTCAGGTTGGGGGTTAAAAAAAACAACAACGGGGGGGCGGAGTCTGGCTGGCAATGCGAGCGGTCACATCTGAGTAGCGCTCCTGCAGCCTTGGCCTAATTAAGCATCTACCATAAGCCTCACGGAACCACATCCTCCTGAAAACTTTCCAAAAGGCTCCCTGCATTAATAGGAAATGGGCCCCAAAAGAACCAAACACTCAAAACATTATGGACTTTTTGAGCAAACGAGAGACGCCAAAGCTAAACCAAGATGGCGCCAGTACACAACAAGGTGAAGGCGCGGATTCCCAGTTATGCACCAGAGGTGACCTGCAGTCGCTCTATCTAAACATAGAGAGGATCATCCAAACTTCTCAAAACAAAATAATTTCTGATGTCAAACAGGAACTCACACAGTTGGGTGAGAGAATATCCACCTTAGAAGCGAACACAGATGAATTATTATCATACTGTCAACAGGTAGAAATCGAATTGCAGGAGGACGCAGACAATCGATCCCGACACAACAACATACGGGTAAGAGGCGTCCCAGAAGAAATCGTAGAGCTACAAAACTACCTGCACAGATTGTTCCGCCATATCCTGCCCGACGAACAAGGCCCAGACCTGCTCTTGGACAGAGCACACAGACCGACAGGTGAGCCACCAAGAGACATCATCTGCAGGCTCCACTACTTCCAAACCAAAGAAGCCATAATTGCAAGCACAAGAAACATGGATCTCATACAATTTGAAAATACCCAAATAAAGCTGTTCCAGGACCTTGCACCGGCAACCTTGGCAAGAAGAAAGGAGATGCGTCCAATTACGGACATCCTACTTAAAAACCAGATTAAATACAGATGGGGGTTCCCGTTTTGGCTAACGGTAATAACCAAAGGCTTCCTCAAGAAACTTGGTCTTCAAGTCCAGGAGTCCCCCATCAACCAACCGAGCCAAACCCCGAGGAAATCCCCCCCAAAAGGGGAATGGACAATGGTCCAACCCAAACCTCAAAGATGGCAGAGAGGGGAATCCGCGCCAACCCCAATTAGACCAAAATGAACCTCATATAAATCGCAAGTATACTGTGTTTACCTGGGCACTGCCCTTTGCGTAAAGAGACTCTAACCTATTATATTTGCCCTCACCTGTAAGCATTTATAAGAGCTGCGCACCCGTGTCAGGGCTACCGGTGGGCTCAAACGGAGCACGGTCAGTGGGTTATACAATACAAACAAACACAGAGGGCAATTGTGTTGGGATGACTGTATTGGGACAACGCAAATCCAGCCCCCTGTCTGACTTCTCGGCTACCCCCACATTGTCTAAACCCCAAGGGCGATGGTTTAAGATCTGCACTTTACTCTTAATCAGCGAACCACACTAACCACCGTTACAGATGTAGCACAGGGGCTAAGAGCGAGCTTATTTACCCATAGGCTGTACAGTTACAGTAACGGAACTTATGCATCGGTATAATACTACCTCGCCCACCACGCCCAAGGGAATAATGTATCCCAATATGTTATATATACAAATAGCTAATATGCCGAAACTCCACAACCCCCCGGTCAAGCAATACGCTAAGACCGCAACTAAATACAACCTTAAAGGGAACTACCACGTACGAACTGTACTGTAGAAACTGTCTCTCTCATTTACAGCAAGGATTACTTTAGGCGCAATAGAAAGCAATAAGTTCGACATAATTTTAACTTGGGGCTGATTCGATGTGTTAAGGGAGAATGCCGGGAGTTTGATATGGCAAGGGTGGGAAGGGAGGAAGGAAAGCAACTGTGTAGATCGGGAAGGACCGAGGTAACGAAGGGGAAACGGGTAATGTGTTATTTCTCTAACGATGTTTCGTTGTATATGTAAGTTCCTGAATATGTTTTTGTTTATTATATTCATCACAATTGTAGAAAGCCTCTCCTCAGGAGGCCAAGAAATAACAGTAAAAAGAGTAATATCAAGGACATGAAGTCACAAAAAAAAAAAATCAAAACAATAATTCAAAAATGCAACACCTTGCACTCTTCAAATGCACCGTGTTTGCCCCTAACCCCCCATTAGGCACTCCTGTGACTAAAGAAGGTTAAATGTTTTCCGTACCCTGCTACCCCTCCCACAAAGACACATAAACAACTACCACAATGAGCAGAGTTATGTATATAAGGAATCAGACGGAAACTGGTATATAGTAATAAGGTTCTGCTCAGTGAGAAGTGCCGGTGATTTCTGACTCTGACCCCCGTGAGTTCTTGTAAAACCTGGGCCAGGCTGTTAGCAGTGCAAAGGAGAAGAACTGTTCACGGGCCAGACACCCAAGGACACTTAGACAACCACCCCCGCAAAGCGGAATATCCGCTAGTTTAGATATGTTTGTAAGGTCACAAACCTTACCCAAAGGTCCTGCATTATACAGGTACCTCATTAACCCAATCCTGTTATGTGTCTACATTAGCTTAGTTTATTTATAGTTTTTAGTTAAAGTGAATAAGTCAATATGGTTAAAAAATGGATTCGCATTTATTATGTACTCATGTTTAACGCTTGTTAATTTGTTGCTGAAATTCATATTGCCCACTACATGTTTTCCAACCACAAACTGGCCTGAGATTGGGTTTTCAGATTGGCTCTGCGCCGGCTCTTCCGGGGTAGCTCTGGGAGGCACCTATAGAACGATTACTCCACAACCCAGAAGCAAGCTGGATAGACCCATTCCCACGACATGAACAATAACACTGTAATAATATCGCATAACGTTAAAGGCCTTAATTCACCCCGTAAAAGAAAAACAGCTACCCAATATTACAACAAAACCAAAGCAGACATATTGATGCTACAGGAAACGCACTTCAAAAAAAGAAAACGAACCAAAAAATTGGGGTAAAAACTGGAATCAACAGTACTATGCCTCGACATCAGTCTAGAGGCATAGTAGTTATATTTAGAGATACTAATGGCAGATTTCTGTTGATCAATGGTTATCTGCAGTCCACCCGTGTCACACTAATCAATATTTACGCCCGAAATATTTACGCAATCAAAATGGTGTTGTTGCCAAAAATTCTATATTTATTTAGAGCCTTACCAATAATCTTATCAAAGTAAAAACTAGAAAAACTTCAGCAGGCAATTAATAACTTTGTATGGTGCAACAAAAGGCCACGGATAAAAAGAGAATATCTGGCTGGACATAAGTCAAAGGGCGGTTTTGGTCTACCAATTTTATTTAAATACTACGAAGCGGCTAGGCTGGCACAGATGTATCAAGGGACATGTGGCACGGGTGGACAATGCTGGGTAGATTTTGAGAACGAATTAATGTCACCGCTAAATAATTACTCGATCCTATGGTCTCCCCCCAGCAAGAGACGGACTCTACTCTCTCAACAGATACCAATTATTCAAAACAACCTAAAATTCTGGGATAGAGTCAACTCTAAATATAAATTAATACCCACAATGTCGTTGGCATACCCAATATTTTTCAACCCCGACTTTCCCCCAGGAATGAACCCCCAATTTACGAGCTTCTGGATGCAAAAGGGTATAAGCAGAGCAGCAGATGTTTACGATTCCAATAGGTTACCACTATCCTGGACCCAGGTCCAAACAAAGTACAAATTAGACCCCACTAAATGGTTCCAGTATCTACAGATTACAAATTTCCTCTAAAAAGGTAAAAAAGACATTGTAATACCTACTCCAAATAAGTTTGGTGGTTTCCCTATTCATACACATTGTTTCAAAGGTATAATTACAAGAATGTACTCGTTGGTCTGGCATGAACTGCAGGAACCTAGAACAATACCGACTACAAAGTGATAGATTACACTCTAGTCTTTCTGAAACTCATTGGCTCCAAATCTACCTCTACTCCTCTAAATGCACAGCTAATAAAATCTCAAAAGAAAAATCATATAAAATGTTATATGATTGGTATATGACACCTCAACACTTGAGTAAGTTAAACCCACAATTCCCACCGGTATGTTTTAAAAGATGTGGCACAATAGCAGACCAAGAGCACTGTTGGTGGTCCTGCCCAGAATCTCAAAAAGTATGGAAAATCTGCGAAGAACTAATCTCAAAAATATTCCACAAGCCCTTTATATTATCCCCCTTCACCGCCCTGTTCAGTCTCCCAACCAAAGGTTACAATAAATATGCACAGTATCTCTCATAATATATATATGTTCAGCAGCCAGAACAATGTTAGCAGCCTCCTGGAAACAACCAAGTCCATATAGGACAACTCTTATCAGCAGAATTTGGAAGGTACATGACAATGAATATATGGCCCACTCTCTCCAAAACTCGATCAAGGTGTGGTCAAAGGTGTAGGATAGTTGGATTTTAGCAATGGAGCCGGACTCAGACCAAGGGTCGTGCTCAGTGTCGGGCCCATCAGGTCGGGCCCATCAGGTGCCCGGTGGGAGCCCGGCAGACCCTAATATAAAATCTTAGAGATAAATAGCAAAACCAAAAGCATACTTTATTGTTGCCAAAAGCTACCATATTGACGAAGGTTTTAATGTTACATTTTTACTATTAATGTTAAAAAGAAAATGCACAAGATTTCTTACTGTTTCTATTTTCAAGACTCTTTATGCTACAAGTATTGCAATATGTAAACATATGTCAAATATATATTTTTCTCAATAACAAATTAATGAAAAAAAAAACAAAAAAAAAACTGTTGATGATTAGTCAAAATTGTTTTTTGACTATAGTTACCCTTTAAATATTGCTGCCATGAAAATGGAAAGGTAGGTCAGTAGGTGTGTGTACCTGGATCAGGTTGGAAGTTTAAAAAAACAAACTTTTTTGATTATTGATCAATTTTTTTTTACTTTAGTTACCCTTTAAGTATGGCTGCCAAAGTAATGGATAAATAGGTCAGTAGGTGTGTGTACCTGTGTCAGGTTGGGACATGACAAATTGTAACAGTTGGGTTCACAGTCCCAAACAACCTGGGAGAGCAAACAAAGCTGGTCAGGTTGGGGGATAAACAAAAACTTTTTTAATGATTAGTCAATAGGTGTGTGTACCTGTGTCAGGTTGGGGGTTAAAAAAACAAACTTTTTTGATAATTGGTCAAAATTTGTTTTTTGACTATAGTTACCCTTTAAGTATGCTGCCACAGAAATGGAAGGGTAGGTCATTAGTTGTGTGTATCTTGATCAGGTTGGACGTTAAAAAAACAAACTCTTGATTATTGATCAAAATTAGTTTTTCTGACTTTAGTTACCCTTTAAGTATGTCTGCCACAGTAATGGAAGTGTAGGTCAGTAGGTGTGTGTACCTGTGCCACGTTGGGGGTTAAAAAAAACAACTAACTTTTTTGATTATTGGTCAAAATTTGTTTTTTGACTATAGTTACCCTTTAAATATGCTGCCACGGAAATGGAAGGGTAGGTCAGTAGTTGTGTGTATCTTGGTCAGGTTGGACGTTAAAAAAACAAAATCTTGATTATTGATCAAAATTAGTTTTTCTGACTTTAGTTACCCTTTAAGTATGGCTGCAACAGTAATGGATAAGTAGATCAGTAGGTGTGTGTACCTGTGTCGGGTGGGGGTTACAAAAACTTTGTTGATGATTAGTCAAAATAGTTTTTTTGACTATAGTTACCCTTTAAGTATGGCTGCCATGGAAACGGGAGGGTAGGTCAGAAGGTGTGTGTGTACCTGGGCCTGGTTGAGGGGGTATGTCTTTTTTTGTGTTTACAACCATAAAACTTTTATTGAGGATAAATCAAAATTAGTTTTTTTGACTTTAGTTACCCTTTAAGTATGGCTTCCATGGGAATGGAAAGGTAGGTCAGTAGGTGGGTGTACCTGGGTTTGTGTGGGGGGTTGGGGTATCACCATTTGTATTTATGACCATGAAACAAACTGTTTTGAAATATCCACATTTGAGGACTGTTACCATTATAGTCTATGGGAAAAAATGTCCGGAAATTCGCCAATAATGCTGTAAAGCTTCCGTGGATTCCTTATCTAGAAGATAGCACACTTCTCCTCTATGCCCCGCATGTCTGTGCCGAATTTCAGGTCTCTAGCTCAAAAACTGGAGGAGATACAGTCCAAAATAGTGGAAGAATAAAACGGAAGAAAAAGAAGAAGAAATAGAAAGAACAGTAACTTGGCTCTTCAAGACAAATTAATAAATAAAGACATACGTCCATCTAGTCTAACCTTTTTACTCTGCTGATGTTATATACATACATCGGTTGTCAACGCATTGTTATGCACACTTCATCCATTGCAGCACTATAATGCCAGCCATTAGCTAGCATTAAAAAGGGCTGCAATGGTTAACTGCTGTATATAACATTGCTTGCAGCAGCTGCGTGGTTAACTACCGTTCTTTTTGTTTATTGGATTCCAAAACTGCACTGCAAATTCGTAAACCAGAGTGAGGACATATCAGTGGGGAGGTTGGAGGAGTATTATTGCCCTTTAATGTACATAACACCCAATCCTATGCTACCCCAACTCTTTTGAGATTGGAGGCCTGGCCCCTGACTTCCTCCGTCCTCCACTATATTTTCCCGTGACAAGCTGTTTTCAAACCTGATTGCGCGTATGAATGAAACATACGCATGATCAGCTGTTTAAAATACCAGACCCGAACTTTTGGAACCAAATCAGCTGTTTAAAAACCAGTGATAGTGGGCTTGTGACGAGCCCTACTACTGTCCGGGCCCCCCTCGCGGTCGCGGGGGTGGCGGTAGTTACGCTCTAGACATTTTTTCCCACACAACAGCTGCACCATCATCATTGAGTTGCAGCCAATCCCAAATAAAAAGCCTGCTCCATTTCAGAAAATCTGCTCCATTCTCTAAAAACTCTAACCCCTCCTCCCTACACTTTCCTACTGTAACACATGGTTGTGGACGTGGTGGTATTCCCAAAAATACTACCATGGAGGTTGTCCCATACAATTTTTAAGGATTTCTCCTGTTAATTTGTCATTAGCACCAATGAGTACATATTAAGATGGAATGACACTTGTGTCTGTGTGTAAATGAGCTTCTTAGATATTGTGAAGTCCTTGTAAATGTTTAATTAATAGATATGTTCCCCGTATATGGGCTTTTTTACTAGAGGTTGTCTAGAGGTTTATAGTGGTAAATCTTTGTCAAAGTGCCTTCTTAAATACCTTGAAGATATGGTACCTCTTGGTACAAACTTATCTGCCTCATTATTAAAGTGCATTTACTCTTTTGTACAGGGTAATATGCGCGGTTTTGGCTAGTTATATTAACTTTAAGAACAACCATTTCACCTAGCAAGTATTCTGAAATTAAAGAACAAAGTTTTGCAGGATTAATCATATTTCCCATATTTGATTTTACAAACTCCGCCAGGAGGAATGTAAACCTATCAGTTGCACTGTATATGAAGATCAAACTGTAACAATGAAGGACAGAGGATCATATATTAAGATGGATTAAAACATTATAATTAAAGTTTAATGAGGAAATATGGCAAGAGCCCAAGGCACTTCAAACATTTATAAAATATACAGCTAAAACCAAATAAAACAAGCTATTATATAAATATGCATAGAGATCAACATCTTATATTAGCAAGTAAAGAACATACAGTGTAACTGGTGACCTTTTAAGTACTTTAAAATATTAAGTATTTATTATACAGTAATACACATAATAAAATATTGATTAAGTACACGTACATGACAAACTTTTTCTCTTATGTATTAAAAAAAGATTCAGGAAATACTGAATTACTAAAAAATATGCATAACACACCCAAGCCCATAATGTGCTTTATTTTTCATAGATCAACTTGCACCTGCTAGATATCTACATCCAACAGCCTATGCAGGTGCTATGTATGCAATAAAAAGATACATCTTTTGGGAATGGAGCTTGGGATGCAGAGGTCACTATAATGACTTAAAACAAGGCAGCAGGCATATGGCACTTTAAGCTTTCCACCCTTGGGTTGTATAACAAGTCCTTTGTAACTTTGTTAAGTGTCCATATTATGCATTTCAGAGTAACTGCAAATGATTGTTATTTTTCATTTCAGTCCTCAGTAATAATTATATATATTGCTTATGCTTTGCTGGTGCATTCAGGCACAGGAAAGTACATTCAGTTGTCATGAAAAGTAATAGCAGCAGCTCCAAAAGAGGGTTGAAAATGTCTTTCATTAATGGTCAAATGGGCCTCTTTGTGTTGGACTAGGGGGCAGCTTCCGGCTAAGTCTGGGTGTACCCTGGAAAATAGAGCAAAATAAATAGCTTATAGTGCTTTAAATATGTACATAACACAAAAACAATACAATAGATTAAAATCTTCTGTACCCCTTGAAAACATCTTACTATTACACAGATCAAAAAACAGTAATTTTGCGAAGAGTCATTATGCAGTTAAGTGGCTGGGACTTTTCTTGTGACTAAAAGAAAGGGCAACTAGAAATTTAGCGAACAGGCTTAGCCAAGTCTTACTGCACATAATTCCAGGGCTTATCCCTTTTATTGCTACACATACAAAATTACAGATTACACACCGATCATATCCCCATCCAAGTTCGGCTTCTCCAGTGTAAATCCTAACTTGTTTAATCTGTCTGTATAATCAAATCCCTTCATTTCCGTTAATTTAGTTGCCATTTTATGAACTCTTTCCATTTCTAAAATGTCCTTTTTATATAGGAGATTATACAATTGCACTGCAAATTCCAAATGAGGCCTTAGCAGTGCTTTGTACAAGACAATATCTTGCTAGCTCTAAACATTGCTGCCTGGCACCATTTGCTACAGCTAAATTGGTTAAAATCCTTTTCTAACAAAGATTTACTTTATGGTATAGGCAGCACAATGATTGTAAAACCCCAATATCAATATCCTTTGTAAGAATTAAGGGGGTGGGTGATTACAGGTGCCTAGAATCCCCCCTTTCTGCTGGCTTAGAGTTATCTGCAGTGAGGTCATCAGAAAGTGCAAGGGGTGTCAGTCTGAAAGGGGATTAAAACATTTGAAGCCAAGATGCAGACATGAAAAATATGTGTTTGTTGTTTGGGGACAGGTGTAAAACTGATCACATCGGTTTCAGAAATCACATACATAAAATTGTGTGTTAATAAGTTGTCAGAGTTCCCCAGTTTATAGGCTGTGGATGTCAGCAGCTTACTAAAAGTATTTTCCTGTAATCTTCATTAACATACATTTACTCCATTCTGTGTGGCACTTGCTATTCTGTATTCTATATCATGTCTACATTAACAGTACTTACTGGTGATGGTGTTTTTGAAAAATTCACATGTGCATAAAGAAGAACTGCTATATCCTTATGCCCAGCATCCAGAGCAATAGACAGTGCTGAACTCCCATCCTAAACAGAATCAAAGTTGTTTATTAGATGAAAAGCAGGACAGAAATGAACAGTTGAAGCTAATTCATCATTAAATATCACACATTTGTTCAGGTTGAATCTATTATTAAAGCAATTATACCGGTAATAACAAGGGTGCACCATCTAACCCCATTATACTAAAACTGTCCTTCTCTTTTCTTGCCCTGTAACTCCCTACTGGGGCTAGCATCCAGCCTTTCAGCTTACAATATTCTAGGTATACACACATGGCAAATCCTGCAGATGACAGTGGGGCCAACCTGAAGTGACATAAAAGTACTGTGAAACATTTAGTTAAGCAGATATATAAACTCGTTTCCTACTTCCAATTCTGACCTTATATAATTCCCTCAAAAGGACCATTTTTGCTTCACTGCCTGCCCACCAAGTCTCCCCACCCTCCTACAAAAGGTAGCCAATAGGAGAATGGAATGCAGATTTAAAAGGACAACTAAAGCCTCAAAACAACACTAAATCAGAAGGAAGAACACCTTAATATAAAAACAGTAATTTGTGTCTCACCTATCCTTTGGATAGGAAGATACAAATGAATACGGCATTCAAAACTACATAAAGTTAACTAATGTGAGTCAATTTTGTCTGCTCAATGTTAAACAATTACAATGGCACATTATAACATTGTTGTAAATGAATGTAGCAAGTTACTGCTCACCACAGGTGAAGCAAGGTCCAGGTGCACAGGCCCCAGACCTCTAGTTTGTTCAAAAATCCCACTTACAATGTAGCCAAATAATCAAAACAGCACTCAACGAAGACACAATGTGGTCCGGGTGCAGCCGCCCCAGACCCGTCACTAAGGTCCAAAACTGTTTAGATACGAAAAGTGTGGCCGCGTCACTGAAGAAAGATTCAGCATTGGGTACACCGTAGTTAATTAAAAAATAACTTATTTCCATTTTAAATGATAAAACACGCCAGACGTTTCATACTGATCCCAGTACTTAATCATAGACACTAACATCATAAAAAATAGCTTATTTTATTCATAACTTTTTAAGTAACTACAGTGTACCCGATGCTGAATCTTTCTTCAGGGACACGGCCGCACTTGTTCATTATGTTTTTTACACATGCTCAGTCCTAAGACACTGCAGGAACTTGTTAGTTTGTCACACCCACTAGTAGCCTTTAGCCAATCCTTTTACAGGACAGAATAGGCAAGGGAGCATGTGACTGAGGTCAGGGGTGTGGCCAGTCACTGTACATACACATAGTTATTTCATCCATTTCTTTAATACCATTTACTGTAGTGGGATTTTACAGTTTATTGGTGTTTTTAGAGGCGATATTTTCAGATTCTGGAGTGTAAAAATTTCGGATTAGTTCTCCTTTAAGCTTTATGAGAATGGATGAAAGGCACTGGGGACACACACTTATTTATTTTATGATATTATTTATAGTGAACCCTTTAAAACAACTTATATTTCTTACTAATCTTCAGTTTACTATTGCAATCAATTTATCCTTGGTGAGACTTGTTAAAGCTTCAGATCAACCGATTTTAATACTCCTATGCCATGTATAGTGCACCCATATTTGCCAATAGCATGTTTTGGTACAGGCTTTAACGTCAAACAAATGACAACCTACAGAAGCTCACTTTTTTGGAACACAGCATTCCCATTGACTACAATGGGCAAGCATTTTATTGACAGTTTACCAATGCTAAAAAATGATTTAAAAAAGGGTCCATCGGCCACTTGTGTGAAAGTAGCCTAAGCTTACTAGGTAGCTTAACGGTTGCTGTAGAAAGTTGTAAAATCTTAACTTTACCTGGGGGATTTGTAAAAACATCCTTCCTAGGGATTAACATTTTTAAAAAAATATTTTTGGTTTTAGAAAAAATAATTATAGATTTCCCAACTTAACAAGGTCCTCTAAATTTTGAATATTTTGATTTAAAACTTTGCATAAAAAAGTTCTAAAAGCCTCAAAAATATAATTGGCACTGGCACTACTAGTGTGTTTCAAAAACCTGCTGGATATTACACTGCTTTCAAGCAAAAAATTGTAGGGATCATTCAATAATAAATAGCAGTTCAAGATCATTGTTGTTTACAAAACTAATTACGCTGGCTCAGAGGACCAACACCACCAAATCATACTCTATTATCATTCATGAATGGAAACCCCTAACTACTTTCTTTAAACCTTTAATTTTTCTTTAATTTTTTAAACCACCACTACACCCCTTTGTATTCATACATGTGTTAGGAAGGCATAAGCCCACAAATATGTTGCTATACTTGGAACTAAATATAAGGTTAATCCCACAAGCATTTAAGTGAAGCCATACTGGATGGAACTTTTTTACGCTTACAAGGGATGCAAGTTCCACATTTATTCCCTAACTTATATATCTGGAGAGCAAGCCAGGATTCCTTTAGTACCATCTGGTGACATGTGCCCCTCTACCTGTTTTTGTTCTGTTTGTACTAATGTAGTAATTTAATGTATATATTCTTGAATGTAGGGGTAATTTTGGGAAGGGGGGAAATTTGATCTGTGAGCACTATATGCTGTTTAAGGTATATAAAGCATTGGTATATTACCTAACTTCAGGTGATTGTGTTTATTGGTCTTACTGACTGTGTGAGGGACTGTTCCTCCATTCCTCTTTCTTAAAGGGATGGTGAGTAGCCTTTAGTCATGTTCATTTTCCCTTTAGGACCCTCTTTACTATAAGAGGTTACACCAATACACAGTACTTATAGGAGCAGAGCGCTAGACTATCATTGTTGATTTATTTGGAACGTAACCCGCTCATAGGGGTGATGCAATCAGTCTCTGGCGCTCCTTACCTCACCGTGCCCATCGCAATGCAGTATTTAATGTGCGAAACTTATTGCATTGTGGGAGTGCAGTTAAGCTGAGGACACAGAGTGGTGCCACTTAATCTGCCCAATGGAATAAATGTTTCTACACTGCATAGTAGCAATAGTAGTCTATTGCATCAGGTGCACTGTGTAGTTTATGGAAAATTTTGGAAATGGCGCAGCAATCATAAATAGATTGAAAAATCCTTGCTTACCCCTTGGTTTTTCAGTAATTTTGGAAATGTGTGTACATTCATTACCCATAGATTTTATAGGGGTAGCAAAAAATTATAAAACAACAACAGTTTTGACTTTAGGTACATTGTTACATAACTTACATTGTCTTCTAAAGCAGCATTGCACCCGTGTTGGGCCAAAAGCAATTTGACAATCTCTACATGGCCATGTTCACTTGCACACATTAGTGCTGTGGAGCCTTCATCATCCTGGATGTTAACATCGGTTCCACACACCAAAAGGGCTTTTACCATGTCTATCCTCCCATGACTCACAGCAAGCATCAGAGCAGTTTGTCCTGCCTATAAGCAAGGTAGAGATATAAATAATCTTTTTAAAAAAGAAACAAAACAGGTGGCAAATAAAAACATTTGATCTGTTAATGTAATGACACTGGGAGAAACCCTAGGAAAGTCCGAAATAGCAGCAGTTTCCATAATAATAAAGAATATAGGTAATGGCTTTCATATAAATGCCAGCATTAAAAATAGTTACTGGCTATAAATAAAATTACTAATTCAAAATGTAATAGATATAGCAGAAACATGGTTGAACGATTCTGATGACTGGGCTGTAAATTTAGAAGGATACTCCTTGTTTAGACAGGATAGAGAAAGTAGGAAAGGGGGAGGAGTATATGTATGTTAAACCAGAGTTGAAGCCTAATTTAAAAGAAGAGATAACTGGTGATAGTGATGTTAAACCGGAGACAATATAGGTTGTTGGCAACAGGAAAGGGGGTCATTGTTGGTGTCTGCTACAAGCCGCTGAATGCAGGCAGAGAAGACGTGAGTCAGCTTCATATGCAGATGGTAAGGGCTGCAAGTTTTGGGGGGATGTTCAGATTATGGGGGACTTTAATTACGCTGACATTGATTGGCGTAATGGAACTGCCAACACAGAAAAGGGTGATGGGTTCCGGAATTTGCTGCAGGATAATTTTATTTTATGGGTGGTTGAAGTTCCTACTAGAATAAGAGCTCTGTTGGATCTAGTAATATCTAACACAGTGGTGCATTTTTTAGATATGACGGTAACTGATGGCTTAGGGAATAGTGATCATAATGTTGTATAGTGTATGTTATCAAAAGGAAAAGTGCACTGGGTTAATAAAGACTTTTCATTTCAGGAAAGCAAATTTTCCCAGGTTAAAAGTAGCTCTTCCCAGCATGTCAACTGGAATGATATATTATCAGGTGAACAGAAGTGGACTGTTCACCTTATAACAGTGAAAGTGGACTGTTCTTAAAGGGATTGTAAGCCATTTCACATCTAAATTTATACCCTTGGGAAAGAAATGTAAAAAAAATAAGTCCGAACCCATGTGGCTTAATTATGATGTAAAGAGGGAAATGGAAAGGAAGGAAAAGGCATTTAAAACCTTTAAGTTATTGGGAACAGAAAGGGCCTTTAGGAATTATTAAAGCTGTAACAAGGATTGTAGAAAAGCAATTAAGCATCTAAAATGAAAAAATGAAATTAGCAGATGAACAAAGTATCACTAACCCTAAAAATGTTTTTAAGTATATAAATAGTAAGAAGATGAAGACTGAAAGTGTGGCACCATTAATTAATGGGGATAAGCTGGTTATAGAAGATGGTGATTAAGCAATGTCCCCCCCTCTGTATATAATATAGAAGATCCAAGTACAGATAGCATAGAGTATAGTAGCAATAATGTAAAAGATGCCAGTGCACTTTAGTTAACCAAGGATATGGTGCAGAAACAACTAAATAAGGTTAATATCAATAAATCTCCTGGACCAGATAAATTACATCCTCAGCTCCTTAGGGAGCAAAGTTCAGTTTTATCTAGGCTATTGTTTCTTATTTTTGCAGATTCCCTCATGTCCGGAAGTGTGCCTCTGGATTAGAAAAAAGCCAATGTAAATCCTATAATCAAAAAGGGTAGTTACAGGCCTGTGAGTTTGACTTCAGTTGTGGGGAAAATACTGGAAGGTTTGATATTTTTCAAGGGCTGACCTTATAAGAAACAATCAACATAATTTAGGAGGAATAGATCTTGTCAAGCTAACTTGCTTGGCTTATATGAGGAAGTGAGTAGGAATTTACAGTCATTTACATCTACTGCTAGGAATAGCAGTAGATGTAGTATACTTGGATTTTGCAAAGGCTTTTGATATAGTCCCCCACAGGTGACTAATGTATTAGCTAAGGTCTGTTGGGCTGGGGTTGCACATTTGTACATGGATAGAAAGTTGGTTGATAGATAGGATGCAGAGAGTAATTGTTCATGGGGTTTCATCAATATGGACTAAAATTCAAAGTGGGGTGCCGCAAGTTTCTGTGTTGGGGCCAGTCCTATTCAATCTGTTTATTAATTATTTGGATGTAGGTATTGTCAGCAAGGTTCCTGTGTTTGCTGACAACACAAAACTTTGTTGACCATTAAAAACTTCAGAGGATGTGCAATCGTTACAGGTGGATCTAGATAAATTGTCACATTGTGCAGCTAAGTGGCAGATGAGATTCAATGTTGGTAAACGTAAGGTGATGCATTTTGGACTTAAAAATACTTGTGCTGCTTATACTATAAATGGCTCTGTGTTAAGTGAATCCCTGTTGGAAAGGGATCTTGGAGTTTTGGAGGACAACAAACTTAAATGTAGCAAGCAGTACCAGGTGGCAACAATGTTATTCTCCCTCTTTACAGAGCATTGGTAAGGCCTCATTTGAAATATGCAGTGCAATTTCAATTCCTGTGCACAAAAAGGACATCTTGGAAATGGAAAGGGTTCAGAGAATGGCAACTAAATAATAAAGGGAACGGGGTGCTAATATAAAGACAGATTGGATAAGTTACAATTATGTACACCAGAGAAAAGGCGCTTGCGTGGGGATATGATTACTGTGTATAAATACAGACTTGAAGAAAACAAGTTTAGTCTAAGTTCGGAAAGTGTTTTTCACTATGAGAATGGAAAAACTATGGAACTGTCTTTCATTTGAAGCTGTGATGGCAGATTCATTGGATAGTTTCAAAAGAAAGCTGGATGTGTTTCTGAGAACAAGGAATGTTGCAGGTTACTGGTACTGATACCAGTATATATTTCCGATTGCCACTTGGAGTCAGGAAGGAATTTTTTCTCCTTCACAATTCTGGTGGGGTTTTTTCACCTTCCTCTGGATCAACAGTTAGGCAGGAAATGTGGGTATTGCCGAGTAGGTTGAACCTTGATGGACGTATTTCTTTATTCAATCTCAAATACCACTATACTATACTAAAAGTAGCTAATAAGAGTTTATTTAGCAACAAAATAATTTTTTTGCAAGTACTTAAAGGCAAACTTAATACAATTAACTATCTTCTTAACAAAAACTACAGTGAATAATTTAAACAACATCTCTGAACATGTAATGTTGCATCCAAATAAAAAGTAAAACTAACAGGGCTATGTAACAAAAGATGCTATCCCCTTTCCTTAATCTGCATAATCTAATGTACCAATGTGATGTTGGCTCTAGGTAAAATGCAACTTTAATTTGCTGGAACAAAAAGTCACACAAAAGATCTGCAACCACATTGGTACACTGGTTGCTGCAAGTTGCTTCTATTTGTGAAATGCTGCAAATTGTAGTTTGGCTGCATGCCGGGTCCCCCGGCAAGTTTCGTGGCTAGGCCCCAGACACACCTCTCCCCAGCACAGGGTGTTTTTAAACCACTGATCATGCGTCTGTAGTAAAGGTACACATGATCAGCCAATTTAAACACTGGTACGGACAGGCAGCAGTTTAAAACAGTTAATTGCGCATACCTTTACTAACATTCATGCAATCTGCTGATAGGCGGGTCCCCCGCTTTCACAGGGCCTAGAGTTACGCCACTGTATATAGTCATGCTAACCCTCAGTACATTGCCACAATCCGTTTAGTGTGACTTAAGCTGGGTACACACACTAACGATAAAGCCCGATACCGTCGGATCCGACGGTATCGGGGCTTTATCGTTGTGTGTACGCTCTTTTCCCCCGAACGAGCGCGCGGCCGCCAAACGATTGGGTTGGCCGAACGCTCGTTCGGGAAAGGTCGAAAATTTCCGTCGGCCGCGCTAGACTCCATATAGAGGAGTCTAGCGCGGCTGATGGAAACACACAGTCCCGAGCGTTCTCCTTATGAAGTTCATAGGGAGAACGCTCGGGACTGTGTGTATGCAGATCTTTGAAAGGTGGCAGACAGGATCATGCAGATCCTGTCTGTCATCTTTCAGAAATCTGGACTGTGTGTACCTAGCTTAAGACTATAATTTGCAAATGTGACTGCCTGTACATTGCCCCCTAAGTAAATAATATTAGTCACTCAATTTATTTCATACTTTGTTCAAAGAAACTTTAAAATCTCTGCAGTTGTAATAATTATACTCATCACTAATGTATTTTTCAGGCACCAATTTTTGGAAATGGTGCAATTTTAGTACCTAAGACACAGGTTTAGCACCTTGCTAAGGTCATAATGAACGGATGCCAGAATTTTATGAGAGATTGGAGAGTCCAGTGTCATTTGCCTTTATATAAACCAACGTGGCATTTTGTCTTTCATAATATATATATATATATTTGCTGCTTTAAACACTACGTATAAAATGTGTTTGCTTTGTCTTGAGTCAATAGAATAGTGTTGCACATCGAACATTCCTAGAAAATTATAAATAAAAAAAATGAGCTTGTGTTTTTTTTAAAAGATGCAGAATTTAAGATTTTAGCCATCTGACTTTCATCTGAAATTATAAATTGTGGTGTTGACATTTCACATGGTGTGTACTTTTATTTATCACTGTGATTCCCAATGTTAAATGTTACATTCAAAACAAAAAGCAAACAGGAATTTTAGCTTTTATTTAAAAAAAGGGGGAGAACCCCTATAGTTTATTTAGACACAAAGCAATACAACATTTCAGGGGGACATATCCACCCTTCTTCAGGGATTGATTTGTGTCTGAATAAACTAAAGGGGTTCACCCCCTTTTATCACCTGTTCATCAGAGTAGTGTTCTGGTTCCTCCCTTTGTTCTGCAGTGACAATTTGAATGGAGCAGCACCGGAGAAAACTAGAAGGTGTGTGAGTGTACCTATCCATTACGGTTTTAAAATGTTTGTTATGTCACTCTGCCGCTCTGCAAATGCAGAAAATGTACTTAATATACTTATGTTATATTTGTAGATTGTTGGGGTATATTTGTCATTTAACCATTGTTGGAGAATAACAGTTATTGGCACAACTAGCAATAGTACCACTGACCTGACTGGCTTTGGCATTAACATCTCCTGCACTGAAGAGTTCCTCTACTACTCTCATGTCCTTAGGTGCTTCCACAGCTGCCAGAGCAGCAAGCATAATAGGAGTATAACCAGCCTTGTTCTGCTGATTTACATTACACACATCTAAAATAAAACAGATCATTTTTAATGTAGATTGAAATCATTAGGAAAAGAAACATAAGAATGAATGAATGAGAAGACTGAATGAATTATTGAAAGGCTCTTATTGTTCAAGACATATACATTGCCATCCAATAGCTGTCACAGACATTAAATACTGTGAATGCTGATTGGTGTAACAAATATATACATGGTTTTTACTGAACCATTATGATGTAAACAAAAATGGATTTTCATGAGGCATCAGGCTGTTCGCCAGCCATCAAGTTAGGGAATGGGATGCAGTTCAACAGTAAGAACAGCAGAGTAAAATTAAAATATAATACAGTGTGTTATTCAAAATAGCTATGTGTAGCGCAGTAGAGTAGCACAGAAGTATTACATCTCCCTGAAGTGTCCCCATTACCTTAATTTACTTACGTTTCTGACAAAGTTGTAGTCCAAAACTTAATTTAAAATATATCACATAGGGGGTGTGTGGTCTGCTAAGCCATGAGGTAGGACGTGAGTGCTAACAGCTCCACTCTAACAATATCCTTATTGTATCCTGGGGAGCCTAATAACTACCCAAATTCTATCCAAACAACTTGGGAAGACACCTACTCACCGGGTGAGCATATGGCACCCCAAAAAAATTGCAGAGGCAACACCACGGCTGGATAAATACCGCTGGTAGGAGAAGGAGGAGACGACACAGGCCTTGCAAACTCAGGAGACCGGAACCTCCACCACGGACTCCTCACAGGCAGCGGCCACAGAGGTAATATCGCAATGCCAGACCACGCTGACTTCAAAAATTGACGAAGGCAAAACTGATATATCTTTACTCCGTCAAGAGCTCCAGGCGCTGCACGCCAAAGTAACAGAGGCCGAGACACGTATAAGGGGCGTAGAGGATATGTTGGCACCATTACAGCAAATGACATAAAGTAACAAAACGCTTATTCAAACGCTGCAACAAAGGCAGGATGATTTGGAAAATCATCCTGCCTCCAGGAGCACCTCCACACACCTTTATAGCAAAGCTCCTAAACTATAACCACAGGGATGCAGTACTACGTCGCACCCACAAGATGGGGAAGATCACGTAGCAAAACGCCTCTATATCAGTATATCCAGATTTCTCCACGGAGCTGAATCCTTCAACAATGTCTAATATAAACACACACACCCTCACCCAGGTCTGATCAATTTCATCAACTCCATATCCCACTTATGAGACAGGAGGCTTGTAGATTTGACACTCCTCCAATCTAATTATGATCCCTACTCATTTTACATCTATTTTTCATCAATACATCTTTACTATCCTCTTTATATCTCTCTATACTCGTACTATCCCTTTACATCCCCAACCACCATATAATATATTTCTGTGTGACTGCCTAGATTTCAAATAAAACCAATAGATGAAACCAGAAGTTTCTTCCCCCATTAATAAAATACAGCCATAATTCATAACACGACCCCATAGCACTAGAGCGGAGCTGCGAAATGCCCATTTAGGTATTTCCCTGGGTGGGTACTGCCCCACGTCCGCCAAAGAGCCAGAATCTAGTTTGTCCCCATAATAGTAAAACACAATCCAGCTACCACAATCATGCTGTTGGACAATAGTCTTAATAATTAAGTTGTAAGCCCTGGGATTATGCTTTTACAATGTTCACTGTGTAAAACACAGATTTGTTATTGTATAAAAAGTTTTATAATGTTTTGGTGCCAATACAAATATTTGGTTTATTATATGTAGTCAAACTGAAGCGTAATACTAAATAGCTGGTGTGTCACTGTAATAAATGTGTGTTAAATATGCAGGGGAGGAGGGCAAGGCCCAAGCTTTATCCGCCCTAGTTTATAAATAATGCCTCTTAAACTGAATATCTGAAATGTCCGTGGGCTCCAGAATAAAACCAAACGTGTCTCTGTCCTAAGACATATACGTAAACAATCCCAAGATGTTGTTGTATTGGTGGAAACTCACCTTGCAGCACACCAAGAACACCTGCTGAATAAGTGTTGGGTGGGATGGGCTTACCACTCCACCATCACCTCCTCTTCTAGAGGGGTGTCCCTCCTAATATCACGCATGGCACAATTCGTCCTGGCGGTAAGGCTGGACAAACAGGGCACCTTTGTTCATGTGTATGCTAAGATGTTCTCCCGCCCGATACTACTAATATCTGCCTATGGCCCCCCCACCCTTCTCTATGTCTGCTCTTCATAAAGGTTTTCAGTTCCAGGCAGAGTATCTGGTGGTTCCTGCTATTTGGCTAGGTGATTTCAACTGTGTACTGGATTGTGCAAAAGAACGCACTTATCCCCCAGGGAGAAACCCCCCACCCACCCCCATTACCAGATTCGGTAGAATGCTGCTGACAAGAAATATGACAGACGCTTGGAGACACAAACACCCAAACAGGGTAGCATACTCCTGTTTCTCACCTACACATAACTCTATGTCCTGAATCGATATGATACTTCTATCTAACTACCTGCTTCCATTACTTGGCAGCAGAATTCTTGACCCGAGTAATATCAGACCACTCACTGTGCTGGATAACACTGAACTGGACATCACAACTTGTTTCGATACCTCCAACTCAAACATGCATTTCTGACCCAGTTTCCTGCCCCACCACTAGTACTCCGGGACAATCCAATATAAAATCTACTGCAAAAAACGTCATCAACAAAATTGATGGGAGCGCAGACATTTATGTCCCAGAAAAAATCCCCCTGGGAATCGGATGTGGGCCACCTGGAGGAGGATGAATGGGACGAGGCCCTGACAGCTCATAGGGTCCCTCGTGACAGGGTCAAAAGCAATTGCTCCTGTCATCCCCTCTCTGTATGGGGAAGTATCCTTGTCAAATTTATTTTGATTGCCTGGACCGGACCCCCCCCTCCCCCCTCCATTGTGACCATTCCCTGACTGACACACCAAGCCAATAGTGTATGGTAATTACTATACATTAAATAGTCTATAAATCTATATGGATCCGTATGGACCATAATCAAGCTATCTTGAAAATGATGCACCAAACTGTTTATTGTTTTAATTTGTTTATTAATTGTCTGTTTTATGATAATGTTATATTATTAATAAAAGTTTCCTCCATTTGGAGGGGAGAAAAAAAAATATTGCATTGGGTGTGGTGTGCTATTTTTCCAAATTTTTTGGAAAAATTACATTGGTAGCATGTGCTCTAAATAGGGGGGGAAACTGCTAAATATTGCATCTTCCCCCGTGTTTTGTGGCTGTACTAAAAGCGTTTTAAGCTGCGTACACACTTGCCAGATTTTTGAAAGATGACAGCCAGGATCTGCAAGATCCTGTCTGTCATCTTTCAAAAATCACGACACACACAGTCCCGAGCACTCTCCCTATGCACAGCATAGTGTGTTTCCCTTGGCCGCAGCAGACTTCCCTAGGAAGTCTTCCTGCGACCAAGGTAAATTTTCCAACTTTCCCGAAAGAGCAATTGGCCGACCCAAATGTTCAGCGACAGGCATTGTTATTTGTTTAATGTGATTTAATCAGTCCTCATATTAGTACCAGTAACACTTCCCTTTGTTTGACAACTGGTAATCCAATTTTCTTAAATCTCCCTTAAAAACCTGAAAGGCACTTATCCCACAATTGAAGATACCAAGTTAATTTAATGCAGATCATCACCATTTCAAAAATAATGTCTGCAAGGTAACCACCCCCTTTATTAGATATAACTATATCTAGGGCTTAATGCAGTCTTCCTTTAACACATGGGCCTCCATGCAGAGGAGTAGAGCAGTAGATATTTGAACACACAGAATTAACATAGAAGTAATAAAATGTTTTATTATTTGCAAACAAAACAGGTCCAATGGTTTTTAGTGTCCATCCCAAGAAGAAAACTAACCTGCATCCAGCAGCAGCTTTACAATCTCAAAGTTGGAGTGAGAAACACTGTAATGAAGTGCGGTGTTGCCATTGCCATCTGCCATGTTTATTATGTATCTAAGGACATCAGGAGAAATGTCCTTGAATGCAGTAATGTAATCAGCAACCATTGCCGGGACTGCAGACTTCTGACTGGATATACGGAACCACTCATTTTGGATTGTATTCAAACACAACCTCTGGCAGTTACACATTGTAGAAAGGTAAGAAAAAAAACACAAAATTGCACATAATTATCTTTATTTTTCATGTTAAAGTATTTATATTCTCTATTTTTTGTAATAGGAAACTACAGGACGACCTTTACAAACATGTATTTACTTTATTATAAACCGTAACTCAAGGTGCTACATGGATTTTCTATTAAAAATGTCAATTAAAAAAGTTTTATTTGGAATTATCAAGCAGATATATGTGGAACTAAAGGTTGGTCAACAATCCTGTTTGTGTTTACAGGTCTAAAAATATGGCCCACAAAATGTAATCTACCGCTAAAGTAGTTACATTTATTACTTACTAAGCTACATTCACACTACAGTATTTAGGACTGGCTTAATTTACTAGAAGACAGAACTTCTGTTCTTTAAGTATGATTTATGTAGGCTTTCCCTTAAATATTCTAATACATAAGCATTATCATAAAATCATTTTAACTTCTAGTTACTACCATCATATCAACCTGACAGCAATTAAAACTTAAACTTAAAAGAACACCACAATAGAATGTTGCACTATTTAACAGCCACAACTAATACAAACTGTCAACAAATAATAATAATAATAACTTTGACATTCTCTTACAAACTGGAAGCTGACTGCCTCGAACTTTCCATTTAATTAAACATTAATATTTTTTACAAAATTTTTGGCATTTCTTTGTAAAGATCATAACACATAATATATACAGCTAATTTCCTGATTGATTATATACAGTTTATAAATATTTATATCAAACACTACACAAACCAAGCATCAGATAAAGATCACAAAAGATGTAAATATAAAAATATATATTACAAGATGCTTTAGCCAAGTTCCCTCGAGTAAGATGGTAGTTAAAAGTTTCCTGTTAAGGAGCCCATGCAGCCAAAAGAACTTTAGTTGCATTTAGTAGCATCTGTACATTTATAGCTATATCTATACCTAAATAGCTGGAATCTGGGTGGTAAATGTTTACACTTGCCTACTGTAAAAAAGGAATGAGACAGTTATTTACATGTCCTTACAGGAAAATGTACGGATCCCAGCACATAACTATAAACTCAGGGGGATAGAGTAAAGGTCAAAGATGGTAGCAGCATAAATATTAATAGTGACACAAGAGACAGATTTTACTCAGATTATTTCTTTCAATAATTTTAAGCTTTATGAGTTGTGTGAAATTTCAAAATTCAGTCTAGACCACATTATAATTATAATGTATCCAAGAGGTAAACTTACCACATCCTTGTTTGCCATTGCGTTTGGATCATGCACAGGGTCTTTTAGCATGTTACAAGCAGACATCATCTTTTCACTTAACTCATATCTGTACAAATTATAAAACAGTTGTTCAGTCAAATTACATCTTAGACTAGACATGCTTCCTTCATTTATTACCTACCCTCCCTGGTTCCCATGATCCAACTTGTTGCAATACAAGATATAAAATGTGAAAGGTATTTCAAAAGAAACAATTAAAGAGATTATGTAACATAAGGAGATGTAATAAATGTTCTTATAGTTAAAAATGGTGCTGTTTTGCCCCAACCAATCAGATGTTATTTACCATTTGAAAGCGAACATCTGTTTGGTTGGGGCAAAATTAGCACCATTTTAAATGATAAGAACTTTTATTACATCTCCCAGATAGTGCTTGTGAAGTTTCTCATTCATCCAGGTCATGGTATATCTGTTGTATTCAATGAGATCAACTGGACTTGAAGTTTAGTTCTTGAAGACGTTTCACTAGTCATCCGACTGGCTTTCTCAATTCAGAATGACTTGTACAAGAATCTGTGGCAATTATGAAGACGTTTCGCTATTGGGATTTTCCAGGGTACATAATTGCCACAGATTCTTGTACAAGTCATTCTGAATTGAGAAAGCCAGTCGGATGACTAGCGAAACGTCTTCAAGAACTAAACTTCAAGTCCAGTTGATCTAACTGAATACAACAGATATCTCCCTGATAGTGTTTTGTGGCAATCTTACTATACTGTAAATGAGCTTATAATAAAATTTTATCAAATTGTATTAACATTTATTTGAAAGTAATATTTACTTTCAAACTTTAACTACTTTAAAAGAGCTGCAACCTCATTATATTTATACAGCATACCTGGGTGTAAAAAGTACCATCATTTCAATTTTAGAGATGCCGCTTAATGTAAAAATTCAGATTTGTTTACATTGAGGACTGTTGGCCATGAGGAAAACATTTGTTCATGGATAGAGAACTGGTTATTGGACCGCAAACAGAGAGTGGTGGTTAATGGAGCTACATCTATGTGGGCTAAAGTTCTAAGCGGAGTGCCTCAGGGTTCTGTACTGGGGACGCTTCTGTTTAATTTGTTTATAAATGACTTAGAAGGGGGCATTGAGAGCAAGGTCTCAGTGTTTGCTGATGACACTAAACTATGCAGAGCTTTGGAAACTTCCAATGATGTGCAAGTGCTGCAAGCAGACCTAGATAGATTATCAAAATGGGCAGCAGAATGGCAGATGAGATTCAATGTTGATAAATGTAAGGTGATGCATTTGGGATTTAATAATCCCTGTGCCACCTACACCATAAATAACTCTGTGTTAAGTGCATCTGTAATGGAAAAAGATTTGGGGGTTCTGGTAGATAACAGACTTAGCTATAGCAAACAATGCCAGGTAGCAACGGCTAGAGCTAGCAAGATATTGTCTTGTATAAAGAGGGGAATAGATTCAAGCAAGAAAAATATTATTCTCCCTCTTTACAAGGCACTGGTAAGGCCTCATTTGGAATATGCGGTGCAGTTTTGGAATCCCATATACAAAAGGGACATCTTGGAAATTGAGGCAGTTCAGAGAAGGGCAACTAAATTAATAAAGGGAATGGAGGGGCTTGAATATGCAGGAAGATTAGACAAGTTAGGGCTGTTTACATTGGAGAAGCGACGTTTGCGTGGGGACTTGATAACCTTATACAAATATATTAATGGCCCATACAATGAACTCTCTGGTGCATTGTTCACTAATAGGTCATATCAGAGGACACGTGGACATCCTTTAAGGTTGGAAGAAAAGAAGTTTCATCTTCAGGTTAGGAAGGGTTTCTTTACAGTGAGAACGGTGAAACTGTGGAACTGTCTTCCAGCAAATGTGGTAATGGCAAGTTCATTGAATAGCTTTAAAAAAGGCCTGGATAAGTTTCTAAAACTAAAAAATATTGAGAATTACTGGTATTAATGCATATAGATCTGGTTGACCCAGGGATACATTCCGATTGCCGTTTGGAGTCAGGAAGGAATTTTCCCCCCCTTTTTAGCTGGGGGTTTTTGCCTTCCACTGGATCAACTGTTAGGTAGGGTAAAAAAAAAAAAAAAAAAAGAGGGTGAATAGGTTGGGCTTGATGGACGTATGTCTTTATTCAACCTTAATTACTATGTTACATTGAGTTAGGAAACTCATAATCCATGTTTTAACACACAAATAATTAGAAAAAGCACCTTTCTTTAATTTCCACTTTTTTGAGTTCACGCTCTTTAACTTGCTTTTCATCTTGGTCATAGTTGCCAGGCGATTTTACATTGCTACTTGCCATGCCATGATACAGTTCCCCTGACTCTTCACTTTCCTCTTCACACTCATCATCTGACTCAGAGGATGAGCTTTCAGAACTAGACTCATCGCTTGAAGTTGTTTCATAGCTAGGGGGAATTAAACCAGTTTAGTTTTCCATTTTATTGCCATGAAGCAAGAATCGATAATGTTTTTATAATCGGAAGAATATGTTTGGTACTAACACCATTGATACCAAAGATATTAAAATGTCATTAAAGCAATATACAATGTTTTAACTTTGTTAAAACAAAAGTGTACAAAACAAATATAGAGAACAGGTAACAATATACAGTAAATTGTATTTGACTCGGAATAGTGGCATAAAAGCAATGGCACACAATTCACAAAAAATAATAAAGAAAAAAAAAACTAACATTGAGATTTTTTTTCCCCCCAAAAACTAAAAAAACAAAAACAAAACATAACTTTTTAGGTAACCCAATTAATCATTATTTAATGTTTGCAATTCTGACAAGTTCTGTTTCAAAACAATGTGTTCCAGGTCAAGGGTGGCTTCTGAAACTGGTCACAAGTTAAAAATTAGCAAAGTTCCTAATATTTTGAAAGAAAGGAATATCTGCTCACCCGCCATTGATGCCAACAAACTGAAGGTTTTTCTTGGTGTTTGACTCCTTTTTTTCATCTTTTCTTTTCATAATAGATTTTAGTGTGGTTTGACCAGACGTACTAACTGCATATTTCAAAAGTAAAAAAAAACAGAACATACTAGTTAATGGTGGGGAAGTTATTTTATATAATTCTGTGCTCATGCTTCTCATTCTAATCAGTCACTGTGGCAAAATGTTATACTGAGCATAAAATGAAAAATCACCATTAAAGGGCATGTCCACTACTTTTTTTAACTTTTAATATACTGTAGGTCTACCTCTCCCAGCCCCAACCACATTATTACTATTTCCAGAAATGTCCTCGATTTTTACTTACCTTCCCTCTTTCCTCTGCCATACTGCCTGGCCCTCTGCTTGCATGAAACTGCAAGCAGGGGGCCGGACCAGCAGCCGCATCCGAGATTGGCTGAGAGGCAACCAATCACAGACGTGGCTGCCGGCAGTTCAGAACGCCGGGGGAGAGAGGGAAGGAAAAGGGGAAGTAAAGATCGGGGGAGTTTCTGGAAATAATAATAATTAGGGAGGAAGCCCTACAATACCCAAGGGGATTTTACACTAGGGGGAGGGAGAGGAAAACAGGAAGGAAATGGAGGGAGGGGGGGGAAGAGGGCTGCTCTGAGCAAGCCAAAAACCTCTAAGAGCAAGCCTCAGAAGCAGAAACAATTTTCCTCCCTGCAGTGATCATGGTGACAAGTTTTTTGGACTTTGGGGGGGGGACATTACAGGAGAACCATTTGGAGCAGGGATGTAAGGTAAGGATTTTTATACACTACAGAGTGGGGCCACTAGTGGGTTAAATTATAGTTTTGGGGGTGGACATGCCCTTTAACATCTAGGTTTTACCTCTGAAAAGTAAATTGGTAATTACACATTTTATACACATTTCAGTGGTTGAAGGCTTGTACACATGTTGGACATTTGGTTGACAATTTCTCCAAAAATTATCCAATGCTGACCACTTTAGCCAACAATTTACCCAGATGGCAGATCCCAATGTTACCATTTAGTTATCAGTCTTTCCGGATTGCTTAATCACACTATGAAGCTGCAGGGGGTATTCCAAACACTCCCCTCCCTATAGCTGAGCTGAGCAACCTGTTCCATGTGAAATATTTCACACATCTTGCATGTGTACACAGATTTAGGGGTGATCTGCTCAACCTATTATGTGATTTTGTTTTCACATATTGATTAGAGTTAGGGGTAATATTTTAAGATCTTTGTGTCACCTGCTATGTACACACAGGCGGATTATCTGACCCAATGTTCACTGCTATCGACCAGTTGCCCGGGCTGAAAGACATCTTGCTGTGACCCATAGAAGACTGCTTGATTGGCCCTGATTTAAAGTTCATACACACGTGCGATTGAGGGTCTCGACCCGCGACGCACATTGTGTACGAACGTTCGTTTCAGCCGATAATTGGCCTGTGTAAGGGCCCTTTGTCAGACGAAACGAACGGTTGGTCGGGGATCGCTGAACGACCAACTTGGCGGATCTACGAATGAACGTACGTTTCTGCCGATAAAGGGCCCATACACGGGCCGATTATCGGGCAAAACAAATGTTCGTAAACATTGTGCGTTGCGGGTTGGGACCCGCAATCACACGGGTGTACGAACCTTTACCAACATGTCTGACTGACCGATTTAGATGAAAGGACAACTAAAATATTGGTTGACCAGCCCAAAATATCTGCAAGCATGTACAAAGCCTTAAGGTTCCCAGGAAGATTTTTTTTATTGCACAGTTGTCCTTTAAAAGGGCATGTCCACCCCCAAAACTATACTTCCCCCCACTACTGGCCCCACTGTGTAGCGTAATAAAATCCTTACCTCACATCCCAGCTCCAAATGGTTCTCCTGGATTCCCCCCCAAAGTCCAAAAACTGGCCACCAGGAGGATAGCAGAGTCCATATAGGACTCTGCCTCCTGTCTCTCCTCCGGGAGAATTTTGTCCTGCGCACTGCAGGCCTCCCCCCCCCCCTCTCTCTCCCGTTTTGCAAGCCCTCCCCCTACCATAAAACCCCTTTACCCATTAGTAGCTATCCTGCCCCCAGCCCCAACTGCCATAAAAGATTTTACAGGAACTCCTCCCAATTTTACTTACCTTACCTCTCTCCCCCAGCGTTCTCGGCAGTCGGCAGCCGTGTCCGTGATTTGCTGCCTCTCAGCAGCGGGAAAGAGGTAAGGTAAGTAAAGATCGGGAGAGTTCCAGTAAAATCTTTTATGGCGGTTGGGGCTGGGGGCAGGATAGCTACTAATGGGCAAAAGTCCAAAAATGGGGTGGACATGCCCTTTAAATTAAACACCAAGTTTACCATGATCAGAGTTAGTTTCTCCGTCAGCCGCAGAACAGTCTGGGAAGCATGTCTTGACAGAAGTTTTCATCATATTTAACATTTCCATTTCAGACACTCCAGGTGTGTGCTCAAGGCTATCAATGTTGGAAGTGGCATATTTGTTGATAAACTCTGATTGTGGTATAAAATCATCCACATTTGGTCCTGAGAAAATACAAGGAGGATTTAAAGTCTGATAATAAATATTGTCACAATTTAACAGAATCTGTAATTATAAAGAATGACCTTTCCTTTAACCATTTATGTAAAACTGTATTAAATTAGACATTTTGGTGTGCAGAAAAAAAACCCAGGAGGTGGGGTTGGGAGAAGGCTGCACACTTCTATGTCTAGCTAACAGCTCACATTCCATACAGTGTTACTAAAAATAACATCTTAGCAGCACAACTAATTTGTACTCAATGCCTTTCACCCTAAAGGTATAACTTACCGCTGAGGAGCTCATGTCCTCAGTGGAGATCTTGGTCTGTCGCTAAGTAGTGATATGCATTCTGCCTCATTGTGTTAAAATTTCCTTCTAAAAGATTTTTCAAAATATAGCATGCTGTTTTCAGGAACCAAATAAAATATAAAAACAAGTGATCTTTATGTAGCTAAACATTTTTAGTACCTTCTCAAAAAGTGTTCATTATTATCGGCCCGTGCGTAGCCATTTTATCATCCGAAAACGGTCGTTCGTTCAACGATCTCCGAACAAACGACCGCTTCGGCCGATGAAGTGCCTACACATGGGCCCATTATCAGCCGAAACGTTCGCTCGTACACACCGTGTGTTGCGGGTCGGGACCCGCGATCGCACGTGTGTACGAGCCTTAAGTGAACAGCCTTTACTTTTTTCTATACAATTAAGAACTTTTTAAGTTCATTTTAAGTTCATAGTAAATGTTTGCATATGCTTTTTTTCTATAGTGTCGCCTACACTGTATGTTTGGGTTCAGGGGTCTCCATATATTTCTCTGATTCTACATTTCAATTTAGTTTCTTACTGATTCTTACTAATTTGCTGATTAATATTAACATTTATACACAATAAATATTTAGGCAGCAAGATCACACTGGTTCTACAGTTAGGCTACATTCTGCCAAACACCCACCCATTGCCACGTATCCTGTTTTGCAGTATTATGGAACAAATTCCAGATAGTGTTTTCAATATACACAGAAATACACATGTTTCTTTCATCTTTGTTGCTCTTATCTACTCATAGCACACTGTCCTAGCATAATAAAAATATAACACTACCAGTTTTAAGAGATTACAACAGTGGTTTTTTTAGTCATTTTCAGGTACAAATGAACAACCTGCACTGAAAGTTGTAACCTACAAATCCAGTCATAAAAATGTTTGTAAGGGGTCTATTAAGAACAGAGGGTTTCAACAAACATAACAAGATCATCCAGTAGAAATGCTAAAAGTATGCACTTTTGATTATAAATGTATACAAATAGTTAACAGGAATTACATGTTAGAACCAGAAAGGGAAAGTTAAAAGGACAATTATACTCACCTCCCCCTCACTCCTCTCCTTCCACAGTTGAAAAGGACCCAGGTTGAGGACCTGAACTGCTAGGTCTTTAAGGGAAAGTTCAGTGGAAAATATCAATATTATTATTAGTTTATATTATACATACCTGGTTATTAAACATATTCTCTCCCATTTTGAAAAATTTGTTTCATTTATACCCCTTGCTATTCCCTGCTGGTGACATTAGTGAGCTGAAATTTCAGGTTCTAACGGTCCTTCTTCTTCCAAGGATGCAGCACTTCCTTGGAATATTCCTAACAGTTATTTCTACTGATTGGCTGTTGAATGGGTCAAACATGCTCAGATCTTTACTGAGCAACTGAATCAACCCAGGCACTGGGTCAAGGGCAAGACCATCATGGTCTCTATTAGGAGTCCTGCAAACAGGAAGTTAGTATTTTAGAAGTATTTATTGATACACAGACAAAATGCTGAATGGGCAGGTTAAGGTCATTGGGATGGAAAAATACTGCTCTTTTTTTTTAAAAGCATATGTATTTCCACTGAACTTCCCCTTTAACCTCTAAGTTCTTTACAAAATGTCTGTAATACTTACTAGAATACTCTGCGAGAAGAGAGTCTTCCCAATGGCCCCATCCCAGAATGTTAGTGTCAGAAAGATGGAGGAAGAGCGGACCAGTGTGGCAAAAAACGCTTCTAGTAAGTATTACAGACATTCTGAAAAGTAATCAGAGGTGAGGACTTAGAGGTTTAGGGTATTGTACTCTTCAAGTGTGGATCGCAGGTTAGGGGCGTATAATTGTCCTTTGCGTATAAACATTGAACTTTGTTTAAAAGGCTGCACAAAGCCCTATTAATGTGAGTGTCTGAATGTGCTATTTTAAAACTTGCACCTGTGACACCGGCAATAAAGAAAGCTAATCAGCGATGAATAGGTCTGCTCACAACAAAAGATGACAGACAGGATCTGCATACACACAGTCCAGAGTGTTCTCGCTATCCAGAGAGAACCCTCGAATTGTGTGTTTCCCTCGGCCGCGGAAGACTCTTCTATAGGGAGTCTACTGAGACAGAGGGAAATTTTCTTTTTTTCCGAACGACCGATCGGCCGACAAACGTTTGGCGGCAACGGGCTTGTTCAGGAAAAAAAACTACACACACTAGCGATAAAGTCCAGATACCGGGGCTTTATCGCTAGTGTGTGTACCTAGCTTAATCAAGAGGCAGTTATCAAGTGTTGATTTCATCTGTGACTCATGTCCATTATCAAGTTTATGCACAAAAAAGTCTGTAAATTTGGAAGTACTTTCACAAATTCTTTAGCTAGATTAGAAGATAGCATAATTTTCAGTTAGATCCCCCATGGTATCTGACCATGGGTCCATACACTCAGACTATATACGAGAGGAGACACACATGTAATACTGCAAACCACTCTATATATAGTGTGGTATACTGCAGTAGCAGGAGCAGACATAAAAAAACGGAACCTGGATGTGCTAAATATCTGAATTTGTGATGCAAGCATACATGTACGATTGTCAGCCACGGGTCATCTGTGCGTTGCATGCATATCTGTACATAGCTTTAAAGGTGGGTACACACGTGGCAATTCTTCCTCCTGACTGACTGTTTGAGATGTTTGGCTGGCCGGCCAGGAGGAAGGACTGTTGTTGCGGCAAAAGCAGCCACATCCGACAGTAACCACAACCGTGCATGCAGTCCCATAGAGGACTGCACGATTGGGTGTGGTTTTCGGAGACCTGTCCAATCGGCCGCCACAAGGAACCATACAATAATTTGGGTTGAATTATTGAATGGTGTGTACCAAGCTTTACACTGACATTAACACAAAGATATGGACTATGTGAGCCGAGTCCTAGCACCCACAGGTTAATTAAATGAAAACCATAAATCCAACAGCCACAGCAAGGGAGAGGTGAGAGGCAGCTTAATGTATCTTGATGTATCAAGTGGTATGAAAACCTATCGTGCAAGATAGACTCCCTTTACTGTACCACTCCTGTGTATGTATGTATGTATGTATGTATGTATATAATACGTATTAATTGAAGACGGGGAGGTTAAGGAGCTTTGCTTTTGCCTTTCGTTCTTCAATCAATTGACCAGGAGCCACGGAAGAAGACAGAAGATATTTACCTAATGAGCGATTGTCCACAGCAGCATTAATAGGTCAGGTCCCAACCGCTTCCTGGTCCAAATTAAATGTAGCGTGCAAGGTAAATATCTTCTTCCGTGGCTTCTGGTCAATTGATTGAAGAACGGAAGGTAAGGCATAGCTCCTTAACCTCCCGGTCTTCAATTAATAAATTAAAGGAATAGTTCACTTTTCAAGTGACCTATTCCTTAAATGTCCCTCATTCCTGCTCACTAAGTTCCATCACAGTGTAGAAGTTACAGTAAGTAATGTATATAAACCCAGTCTCAGTAATCACCTCAAGCAGCTGCAGGGTTAATGTTGATACAGTTCTCTATACTGTTGTCAATTACAGGGCAGACCTTTAAAAAAAAAAAGTAATCCTCCCCCTAAACACACCTCTGTGACCAACTGTGTGTGCCACAACACAACACTCAAATTCTGAAAAGGGGCAACAACAAAAAAAAAAGAGGATCCCGCATAAAAAATTTCTGTGCAGGGAACAGCAGCAGGAGGGAGTGGATTCCACTGTACATGCCAGAAGACTTGCACTTACTGATTATTGGCAATTGCCAGCCTTGGTGTGCTAGAATGAATTTATACTTGTTTTAATTTCTCGTTACCAGAAAGGCCATGTCTCTGCCTTTCTGGTAACAAACTCTGGTGAATTTTGCTGTGCATGAGTGCCCACAGAAAGGGTTCTTAGTGCCACCTCTGGCACGCGTGCCATAGGTTCCCCACCACTGTGGTACAATATTCATGCTGTACACCGAGATAGTTTAAGGGATTGCAAGATAAAACTGACGCAATTTCCTGCATTTAACAGAGACATATTTGACCAGGTTTTCCAGGTACTGTCAAAAAGTGTATCATTTTTTCAAGTTCCAGGAAAAGAGTAAATAGATGATTGCTAATTTGGTTAACAAATGTATCTCCAACAAACTCAGCAGTAACTGTTTCATAGCCATTCAGAACATAATAATAAACACTACACACACTCAAAAAATATTAATTAAAATATTCAGCTGTAATTAAAAAAAATAATTGCAAAAATGTTACTACACAGTAAAAAAAGGAACTTTACACCATAAAGATACAAAATGGACACTAGCAAAAGAAAGTTCTGATAAAACACTAAAGCTAGCCATAAACAAAATAAATAGGATTAATATTTCTATCAACTTGTTTAATAAAACAAAAGTCAGTCGAAAATAAATCAACCGGACAACCAAACAAAGGCATCAATTTATAGTTAATTATTTCCTTACCATAGGCAGGTATGTATAGTTGTAAATTTGACTAAACAGGAACAAATTAAAGGGACACTAAACTCCCTATAATCCATAAATATAACTATTTTCCATTTGTTTCTATTATTCACAGGGAGGTGAGAACGCTTATTCTCACCTCCCCGTGAATAAAATGACGCTCGGAGGACCTGGAACTTACCTTACCGCCGCTCCACTGCAAGCCGCTCTTTCACTGAAAGCCGTTCTGTCCCAACCGCACACCCTATCATCTTGGATGATTCTACACTATATTGAATGCAAAAAATAATATAAATCAATTCAATTCACTAAGCCAATCAAATGGACTGCCCCATCTAGGTGTTTGCCTGGGGGAACCCAGGGGTCTGTAAAAGGTTGCTAGAGCATCAGGCACTACATGGATTCACATCCATTGATATATTAATTATTCTATATATAAAATTATATATTTTAATGAATAATTGAGAAACGGGGGGGAAGAAAAAAAATATAAAACTTAACTTAGGGGTTCTCCATGATATTAAAAAAATATATATATTTTAAAGGGCATCTATAGTGGGAATTTTCTATGTGTTCTATAATTCCCCCCAACCCCCAGAGTACCTTTATTTTCTTCATATTCCACCTCTGTTCTGAGATATACAAGTTAAAAGAAGTGAAGATTTCAATACACGACTCTTGCTTGAGCTGTCAATCAAATCCCCTAACAGCATTCCTGTATAGTGTGTAGGCTTACACAGGACTCCCAATGACTCCTTCCTTCTCAAAAATGCTTGGCAAATAAAGGGAAGGAGAAGTCACCCTCCTCCACAAGCTTTCACCGATTTGTTGCCTGTAAAAGGGAGACCGGGCTGCAGTGACTCACGACTCGGTCTCTCCAAACTCCCCCCATCCCATTATTCCTTATGTAGCACTATCTTCAGAACAACGGAGAAACTTCCTCTCTACAGGCTTACATACCAAGGTTTTTTTTTTTTGTTTACAAAGGTTAACGTGATGTGTCATGTGTAGGAGGATTAATGCGCATGAGCGGCTTGTTTCACAGGCTTAATTCACAGCCGGACTAAATGAACGGGGGAATGACCAGAGAGGGAGTGGGGAGCCCTGCAGTAAATCAGACAGTGTGCAAATACCTTTTATTATGTCTGGATTGGAACAATGTATACATTGCACTATAGATGCCCTTTAAGGGTTCCACAAGAGTAAAAAAATGTAAGAAACTGCTATTAAGTGTTACAAACACCATTTAACATTAAAGCTCATAATGTCTATGTGCCTTTCTAAAAGGTTTTTCCATCATAGCGGGTTTTTGCAAATGTATATCAAACTGTCAAAATGTCCTATCAACCACCAAAAATGGAAAACTAAGGTTGTATAAACAAGGCCTAAAATTTCTGGCAAATATTCTTCTAAGACAGTTGGATCAGACAGGCCAATAAATTTTAGTGATCATGAGGGCTTGTACAAAATCTTCAATTTGTTAACTGATATTTTGACCCAATTATCGCATCGGCAGGTTGTATGTTTTTTTTTAAAAAATCTGGAACTTAAGAGGTTCCATGTTTTTTTGATTTTTTTAAAAAATCTGACCCACAATGTGGCAACCATTGGTGGCATCAGTAAAAAGCAAACTATAAAACTTACAAATCATGTTTATACAGTATCAAGGCTGCTGGAAACTGCAGATATCCTCAGTCTTAAGTCAAGGAACAACAGAGCTCTCTGCACAGTACAGATGGTTTATTAGAGTAGGATAAATCACACTTACTATTGGTAGGCTGAAAGCAGAATTGCTAAACATTTGCCTAAATTGCACATAAAGGAAAAAGGTCCAATATCTTTTTTAGTAAGCTGGATGATAAAACCCTCCTTTGTGATATATATACCCTAAGATAAACAAGGTACCTCAGTTAGCTGGGCCAGCTTTAGCTGATAATACCTTTTACACTTTACTTAACAATAAAATGAACATGATAGGTTTCATTTTAAGAAATAAATATAAAAACCAAGACCAGATGTACTGGAATTCCACTAAAATGTATATAAGGCGCTGAGAAACAGCTTACTAGTAAATAAAAGGGTCCAGGGCCGCCATCAGACTTTCCTGGGCCCCATACTGGGTACATTTCTGGGCCCCCCATAGCACGAACCAACTCAGACAGTCCATACCTCCCAATATTTTAAAACGCAAAAGAGGAACCCATGGGGAGAAGAGAAGCGGCAAATGCGGATTTTTTTCCCCACAATCACTTTAAGACCACTCCCACTTTGTTAAGGTTACACACATTTAAAGACCATTATTCCCGTTTTACATTGTTGCCTGCAATATTATATGTCAACTAGACATTAAGCCCGTTAAATTAACAGGCGCGAGACATGCTCTACCTCCCCGACACACACACAGACTGGTAAATATAAAATGTACCCGTGTCCAGTACACACACTTAAGATGCCCTCATGCCCAACGGGCACAGACTGGTAAATATAACATACCCATATATACTCGAGTATAAACCGACACGAGTATAAACCGAGGCACCTACTTTTTACCTCTAAAAAGGCGTAAAAGTGATTGACTCGAGTATAAACCAAGGGTAGAAAATAGGACCACAACTGCCTTCTGATTCTGTATTGTTTTAAGGCTTTAGTTGCCCTTTAAATGGACAGCAGAATTCCCATACAGTAGTCACATACAGTAATAGCCAAATCCAGTATGGTTATTACTGTATGGGACTACTGTATGGGAATGCTGCTGTCCATTTAAAGGGCAACTAAAGCCTCAAAACAATACAGAATCAAAAGGCAGCAATAGATCTCATCCTCCTTCTGATTCTGTATTGTTTTTAGGCTTTAGTTGCCCTTTAAATGAACATCAGAAGTCCTATACAGTAATAACCATACTGGATTTGGCTATTACTGTATGGGAATTCTTATGTCCATTTAAAAGGCAACTAAAGCCTCATTCCTTGGCACTCCAGATGTTTGGAAACTACACCTCCCAGCATGCTTTAGTTGCTGGAAGTTATAGTTTCCAAACATCTGCAGTGGCAAGGAATAGCCACTGCAGGAATTACTCTACTTCCCCCTCCTTCTGAGTCCCCACAGTTGCCTTCTGCTACCTGCTCCACATGTTCCCCTGCAGGCTGCTCTGGATCCTCTTCTCTGCTCCGGCAGCCACATGCTCCACTTTCCTCTGCTGGCTGATGTCACTACTCAGCGCCGGCCTCAGTTCCCGGCGCAGAGTAGTGACATCAGCCAGCAGAGGATGCGGAGCGCGCGGCCGCCGGAGCAGGTAAGTGTTTGTCTCGAGTATAAACCAAGACTCTTTTTTAGGCTATTTTTTTAGCCTGAAAATCTCGGTTTATACTTGAGTATATACGGTTCCTTTAAGCCAAGCCCACACAGACTGGATTCCATATTAGACCCCATATTATATTCTACATTAGTGTTGCTTAAAACATATTTCTATTGATATATTCACCCCTTTCTTCATGCTCAAATTCTTACACCTACCCACTTGTGCACTGTCTGGAAAAAGGCTGCCACTATTGCCACACAGCATGGCAGCTCCACACTCTGTCCTGCCTATATCCATATTTCTATCTCCACAGCTCCACACACCATCTCTATCCTGTCTATATCCTGATAATAGAGATGGTGTGCTGCAATGTGACAGACACAGAGATAGAAATTTGGATATGGGCAGGATAGGGATGGTGTGAAGTTGCCATACTGCTATATAAGACACAATCTCTATCCTGCTTATATCCATATCTCCATCTCAGTGTGGAGTTGCCATAGTGCTATGTGACAGAGATGGAGATATGTATATAGGCAGGATAGAGATGCTGTGGAGCTGCCATGCTGCCCCCATGGTGTAGGTAATATAGCCCAGTAGCCCTATTAGGCTATTACCTACCCCATGTGCAGTGCATGCCTTAGTAGCAGAATGCAAACAAGGCATGCTGGGAGTTGTAGTTTCTTAACATGGGAAGTTACAAGGTTTTCCATCACTGCTATATAGGTTCTGGCCCCAGCAGCCCCATAGAGGAAGTTTATCAGTCCCTGTACACAGCAGTGAGACAGAGGGTAACAATGCCCCCCATGGACTCTCACAATAAGAAATGGGTTCAGTATAACTTACAGTTACTCCCTCCTGCTCTCTATGGAGACCACAGCACAGAAGATACAAGTTCAGGGGAGGGGCGGGAGGGGGTGGAGCCACAGACAGAAACACCCTGTTTGTCTTCTCTATCTAGAAGAATTCAGTATTGCAGAAAAAAAATTTTTTTTTTTTCTTCTTCCTTTCACTCTCTGGGCCCCTTTCAAGTCCGGGCCCCATACAGGAGGACCCCCTGTACCCCCCTGATGGCGGCCGTGAAAGGGTCTACCGGGTAGGAAAAGCAAAGAATCTGCAAGTCTAAATGGCACAAGCAATTCAATAATATACAATATAAGATTGTATAAAAGAAAAGGATGGGTATTCATTTGATTTTTTGACCAACTGGGTCTGAAAGTTCCCCAAGCGGATTGCAATGTGGAGTATTATAAATGTAACTGCTAAAGCAGAGGTATACTTAATTGTCCAAAGTATACTGTATATGCTACAAACCCACAACTACACCCCTCCATCACAGAAAATCTTATGCTACACCTTTCTATATTTGAGACTATGTCCAGTTTCGGTTGGACATTTTTACACAGTGGTAGAATGTTAAATATAAACCTGTAAATGACAACATTTAAATCCACCATCTTTTATAATTATGATGAGGGTAGAGAGAGACAGCTGTGTCTTAAAGGATAACTGCATTGCCTCAATGCATTTTTACTGCTTTAAAAAGAGTTAAGGTATGCAGCCCTCCCTATACATTTTTTTTCCTGATTTTGAGCCTCTCTCTGCCTTCAATTAGCCATGCTGTAAAGGGGGTGTAAGGATTCTTTCTGTCTCTAAGGGTCATTCAAAGCTAGCATGCGAGATAACACTCTTCCACCCACCATTGATCAGCTTGATTATGTAGGCTGTATTCTAGCAACAGGACATTTAAGTTGTTTGACTGGCAGAGAAGGAGGAGAAAGGTTGTAACAGACATTGCCACCAGCCAATGACAAGTGATATGTTAACAATGGCCCTGGGCCGTCTAGGAGGCAGGCTGTTAGCACTTATCTTTGCTGTGTGATATCTAAGGGAGTGCAGCACGGTTGTAAATGAGCGTAAGTGATTTCAGCTGCTAGAAGTGTAATGGGCGAGATGTTTTTTTGGGTATTGTTGTTCTTTAAATGTAGATATGGCATCAAAGGTGAAATGAACAAGCAGCCAACTTCTATTCCTCTCTGATAAAATGACCCATATTATTTGTGCAACTGCCTCCAAAGCATCAGATAGGCTATCAAAGTGCACTAACATAGAAAAGTCCTGAAGGACATTTTATCAAATGTTGTATACAACATATAAGTGAAGAAGTGAAGCAATAAATCACTAACAAATCAATTTTAGCAAGCATATTATTCCAATAGTGGTTTCCTAAAAAAGCATGTCAAAATCAAACATACTATTTTAATGAACACATACCTGCAGAGGGATCCGGTTTCACATAATTCCCCTGGATGTCAGAATTTCTCAGTTCTTCAGTGCTACCATATTTCATAACAGAATTAATGGAAGAGAGGGTGCTGATGAGCTGTGAGTTGAGGGAGCCAATTTGAGAATAAGGTTCCACAAAGGTTTCAGCCAGTTCACTGTAATTCTCAGCAAGAAGCATCTGCTGCTCCTGAAGGAGATTTTGTACACGCTCAATATAATGATCAATAACTGCAGGAGACTTATTGTTTATGAGAGGAACTGTTTGCTGCTCCTGAAAAAATTCACAGCCTATGTTATTTGTGCTGTCAGGAAGAGTAATGGGTTCACTAGGTCCACAAGCAATGCTTCTAAGCTTCATACCTACCAGAAAATTATCTTCAATATTGATTTGACCTACCCCAAAATCTTTGGTCTTGTGTGAAGAGGTAGAAACATCAAACTCTGTATCAGAGGTGCACACTCCAATGGACCTTGTATTTGATAAAGGATTTATCTCCTTAACTTTACCTTCCCCAACAGCCACAGACCGCATCTCCACTGTTTCTGTGTTTGTTTGCTTGCTGTAAGTGCTGAAAGCTGTGTTTGTGCTTGAATCTGTAAAATGTAATCTGTCTGTGTTTGTGTGCTGGCTTGCTATCTCCATTTCAGTGCTGGTATGTTGGTTAACTGTGCAAGGAAATGCTGTAATTGCAGAATCAACAGTGCTCACAAACTCTGTATTTACCCCACATGACATAATTTCTATCAAGGGTTTGATAATGACATCAACTGAACATTCTCCACATCCTACAGACCTCACTTCCTTGATTTCAAGATTTGATTTTCTGTCTAACTGATCCAAAGGCTTTATATGAAGTCCAACGTGAAAAACGGCTTGCTCTGTGCCAACACATTTGTCATACATCTCAAGATCCCTTCCAGTACCAGTGTCACACAGTTCAACATTTTCTTTCACAATCCAGCAATTCATTGGAAGGTTGGCACCTGCAGCTGCATTATGAACACTAGGCTTGCATAATACACCAGTGCTGATAGTTTGTAGACTGTTGCCAACGCAAGCATCTAATACATCAACATATTCTCCTGAACTTTGGTCCTTTGTTTCAACTCTAGCTTCTGTGGTCCTGCTGAATGTTATAGGCTGAGCCATTATTGCTTTGTCTGCATTTTTCCTTGACCCAGCCGATTTTAACTCAAGCTTTAGTTTGGTCATCTCCATCTCATATGTGGTCTCCCTTAAATCTGTTTCTAAACGATATATTTTATCCTTGAGTGCGTCAATTGTTTGCTGCTGAAGTTCAATTTCTTTTTCAGCTTCTGAAGTTACCCCAAGCATGTCCTCTGTCACCCCAACACCAAGGTCTTTGACTTCTAATTCAACCCCTACAGAGGCATCCTGGCTGGATTTCACAGATTTATAATATATCACTATGTCGTTCATGTTTTTATCAGCACCTACAGCAACAGATCTACTGAAGGTTTCTTTAATTTTATTGTTCCTGGACTGAGAGGAAGTGAAGTATGTCTCCAAACTATTGTCCTGGATTTTTTTTTCCAGAGCCTGCATTTCAGCTGTTAACTGCTGGAATTCTTTAAGGGTTTGGGAGTTCTGCTCTGGAACCTCTATTTCCTCATCAGAGTCTATATGTAACTCCCCAGCAGATTTAATATGGGAACGTTGTTCAAAACAAGCAGCGCTTCCTGCACTGTAAGATCTCTTCCGGAATCCTGCAGAATCGTTCTGGTTGCTTACCTTTTGACTTTTGATCTCTGACATTAGTTGCCTTTTCTCTTCCTGTAAAACTGAAATCTTTACTTGCAATATAGGGATTGTTTTAACCTGTTCTTCGAGTTCTTTAAGTCGCTTCAGTGCAACAGCCATCTGCTCTCTGATATGATGGAGATGCGCAGGGCTAACATTCGTCACAGGCGTACATACTCCAGAACTCAGAGGGCTGTGACGTATGGAGCTTCCTAAAGATGTTGCAAAAAGGGCACCATAATCACCATTGGCTTGGTTTCCATTTTGAAGTTGTGCTGTTATATTGATACTTGTAGATCCAGTAACAGATGACAATGATCCTGTAGAACCCATGCCACTAAAGCTAGAGAGCCTGGGCCTGCGTAAATCATTATAAGAAGAGGCTACCTGCATGATTGCTTTTTCTTGCTCTAGCCTCCTTCGAGTTTCCATTAATGTTTTTGTAACATGAAAATTGTGTTTTGGTATTTGTGGAGAAAGAGGCTGCAATGCCTTATTGTCTTGTAAGGCTAAAAAACATGGAGATGCTTCTTGAGAAGATAGTCTGGCAGCACTTGAATCAGTGTGTTTTTTATAAGTTAGAAAAGGAGATGGCTTATTTTCATTTTCACTGTTAGAAGAAGAGAGTGAGTCTGTTGATGGCCAAGCAACTTCTTGTATGGACGGATTGCTCCCCTCTGCAAAGTTTGGAACCAGCTTACGATTTTTCAGAAGATTAATTTTTTTAATTGTGTTTCCCTTTTGTATGTCCTCAACATATTTAAGAAAGTCCAAATCTAACTGGTAGCCATATGGAGTTTCCACAAAGTAAGGAGCTTTACCACCATTTTCATCAGTTTGAATATCCTCCTCTTCACCTAAATAAAAAAAAAAAATTAAAAAATGAAATACATATTTTTTTCAATGGGTAAAAAAAACAACAACCCCCCCCCCGTTCAAATAACATTTTAAATATAAATAAAAGGTTTTACATGAAAAATCAAAATAAGATCCTGGAACTTCAGCCACAAAATTATCAAACTGTAACTGGCCGATCGTTGAGTAGCTACAGCAGATACAGAAGCCTGGCAGAAGCAGTTTTCTTTGTGCTGCCAGTCCTTATTGATATTGTGAGGTAGAGAGTAACAATCCTACCTTCCTGTCCCAGGTACTTTTAACGCCCTTTATTCTCCTTTAATGGACAACTATACTCAGCCCCCATACTTTTAAAAGCCCCCAGAGTAAGAACCTGGACCACTATGTCAACCCCTGGGTTCACAGCAAAAGCTGTTTTATTTACTTTCATTTTCCCTCGCCGGCAAGGGAAAATTTAATAAAGCTTGGTACACACATCAAAGAACTTTGAAAGATCTGAAAGATCCTGTCTGTCATTTGTCAAAGATGTGGCGACTACATCCACGCTCGCTAGCACTGTACGCCCATAGTGCAAGGAAGCTCGGATGTAATCAGCACCTGTCAGAGAAAGCACCAAAGGAGTGCTATCACGGGTAAGCTGTAAGGCTTTGTTTCTGGCTTCTGATGCATTAATTGAAGAATGGGAAGCAAGAGGATGAGGAAGCACTCTCAGTGTTCAATTAATTTATTGACACAACGTGCCACGGTCAGCACTATGCTTTAAATAAATGTATTGATCAATGAGTGCTTTCTTCATGTTTCCATTTAATACTGTATATTGCTCTCAAGATAAAGCATTTTTAGAATTGCACCTTTGGTGACCTGCAGCATCTTATTTGTTTGCACTTGTCCCATGATTAGTATCCAACCATCTGAAACATGTCAGGATAACTCCTTACCTAGACTACCTAGATTGCTGAATACCACCAAATATGTAAGTTTTGAACATAGATTAATAAAGTTGGTTTAAAGATTTTATATATTAATTGATTGAGACTGTCAGCAGTGGCCAGAATTTACCGTCAAAACTAAAGCTTACCATTATTAACTCCCTTAATCATTTGTTTAAAAGACCGTACCCAAACTTCCGGAACTGAAGATCGTGTCCGTTCTTTTAAACAGCTGCATATGTTTCATTCAGTCAGGTTTAAAACAGCTGATCGTGGAGGGGGTGGGTCAGGGGGCCTCCAATCTCGCCCAGGCCCCTTCAGTTACGTCCCTTATCTGGACCGATCAACCACAATGCCAGAGGTAGTAGTTCACTGGCTTTATGGTTGATTGTTTTTGTTCCCCATACACAGGACAGGTGCCCGGTGGGCCCACATGCAGGCTTGTAGGCCAGGCCCCTGACACAAACACCCCCCCCCCCCCAACAGCTGATTGGGCCAGAGTGGGTGATGTTTAAAAGACTGGTAGCAGTCTTAAAAAATGTATTGAGCGTATCTTTACTGAGGACGAGTGTTTAAAAACAACTGATCATGGCCCCCTGGCAACGGTGTGGGCTGCTGTAGCTACTGCCCATACAGCTTGCATTTAGGTTATTACTCAATAACAGCAAGGTGCATGGCCACATTCGGTTGTCATCAAGGCATGAAAAAATGGTGGTTTTAGTTCACTTAAGTCTGATTTTTGGGAATGTTAATGTATACTGAAAAAAATGATGTAATCTTAATCTATAAATAAATACATGTAAGTAGCACTTATTCTAAAGTGTTTGTGTTGCTGCATGCCTTCAATACAAAACTTGTTTTGTTCAGGCTCTGACCACTGGCCTGACTATTTTCCCACATTCAAAGTGTCAAAACTACATACAGTATACAGCACACCAACTGTCAAACCATTCTAGCTACAGCAAAACTGTATACAGAAATGCTAAAATGTAAGATGTTTCAGATTGGATATCTAAAGAAATAGGGGGCAGATCAACAACAAAAAACAGTGACAGTTGGGATGAATTATAGTTTCCACTAATGGGCAATTTAAAAAAACAAATTTTCCAGTGTACATACACTTTAAGGACCAAGGATGTAAATTTTGCTTTGTGAGTTCTTTTAGTGTGAATTTTGATCTTGCTGTCCATAAAAACAGCATGCTAGCATATCTAGCAGTCCAGTAACAGGTGCCAGTTCTTTATTGTGGAAATGGCTTTAGACTTTTAGTAAACTTGTGCAGAATTGATAGCTGTGCATGCTAGGATGTGTATAAGTGTTTTTTTTAATTATAATTATAGATCTATTTTGGTGGAAAGACACCAAGAAAACTTTAGTTTTATGTTCCCTTTACGTGGAAGCTATGGCCAAGATTTCTTTTGTAGTCCTTAGACTACATACCACTTTACCTACCTTTACCCAGATTACTGTGTGCATACTTTTTTTAACCTTTGTGCACACCCATAAAGAGGTTCATCAGCCATTTGGTATGCTGGTATAGGCTCCCATAACTTATTGAGGCCATGTACGCACAAATTCCGGTTGTACAATATTTGTATATCCTGATTTTGTACAAGCATCTGTTCGTGAATGGCTGATCGTATGATCGACATACAAATTTTTTTTTCCTATGGGGTCAACAGAAATTTTTTATTGGACCAATCCTACTGCACTATGCATGTCAGATGCAAGCGAGGATGTAGTCAGCATTGCGGGTAAGTTTTAAGGCTTTGCTCCAGGCTCCTGATGCATTAATTAAATTGATTGTATGAACGGGATTGGTCCGTGTATGGGCCCCATTATAGGGTAAAGTAAAGGGAGCCAATACCGACAAATGGAACTTTTTTGTTGGTTCCCACCGACTACAATGCTAATGGCGGTAGTTTGTCTGCATGGTGGTTAGACATTTAAATAAAGCTCATTTTTATTTGCATTAGGCCTCAAAGTAGAGGGGCAGTGCAAACCAGAATCATGCTATTTTTTCTACATAGTTTTCAGACTGTTATGTATTGCATCTGATAGAGAAAATATCACAACACCATGTGTACATTACATGTATACCTTTGCCTAGGTACACCAAATATGTAGAAATATACAACCTACCCATAGCAAATAATAGGTTGGCAATGCATGAAAGTATTTTAGCGAATAAGAAAAAAAAAAGTCTGTACTGAAGTTTACTATAGTGTTGGTCTAATGAAATAAAAGCATAATTAAAACACAATAACCAGTCCTTACTGACAGTCTATCGAGAGGAAATGGAAAAACAAGCTCTACACTCAGGAGACAAACACCACCTGATGTGACATATAGTAAGTCAGGTGCCTAAGAGAGAACCAAACTAAAATTTTATGACCATGTCTGTTAAAGCCCCCAAACCACATACACATTTGTTCACACATACAGTGAAATTAAAGTTTACCTTTGTTTTACTTTAGCTTGTTCCAACATTACAAGAAGAGTCACATTTTCAAGTAAAAATAAATCGGCTTTCAAATCCTCCCTTGTAAGAGTATGTTTCCTATTGCTGAAATGTTCAACCCACCAGAAAATATAGACACGTTTAAAATATGCAGACCGACCTGTTGCCTGCTTAGACTGACATTCCACAGCTAAAAGAAACCGTGCCTGAGCACAAATAGCAGGCAGAATCTAGGTCTTGTAAGCTGATGTCAGACAGTCCGCTCTCACACACACAAAAACAAGTAACTCTGATTGAACAACAAATTGTCCAATAGCAAGCAGAGAAATTGGACAGCAAATAGCTAAAAATAGGGTTAACATGCAGAGTTTAGGGACTTACTTGCACATTAAAGCTGTGGTGTTTCAGCAAACAGATGGGACCTTTGTCTGTGTGTTCACTCAGCCAGCGCCTGTCACTGTTCTCACACTACACCAAGCTACAACCTCACTAAACTTTCTTTTTTTTTCTTTTTCCTTCTTTGCCACATAAGAAGGAAATCCCACATCAGTGTATACTTATCTAGATTGAGCTGGCATTTTCATAGGACAGCCTTAAACAGGGGTTCCTGCTGGACAAACACCCTATACGCCAACCCTTTGAAAACCTCAGCTCTTCAGCACACAGCCGTCACATATTAAACAGAAAGCAGCAACCTCCAAGCTTTTAAAGTTACAGTACACTGTAAATTCAGCCAGGCAGAAATGGCTAAATAAAAATGTATGGTCTGTACTCTATTATATTGGAAATTCAGGGTTTCTCAAAAGCTGTGCCAAGATTCGAAGGTGTGCCTCTAACATTTGAGTATGAAAATATTTTGTCATGTTTAACTACATTTTATTTACAGAATTAAGAAAGATTGTGCAAGAATTACAAATTGAGTGAATATATGTTCTATCACTGAATCAATGTAAAAAAAAAAAAATCTTAACACAGTGGAAGGGTAGGGCACTAATTTCTATACAATATCTACAGTTTTATGCAAGTTAAGAACGTACTGAAATTATGATATTAAAAGAAATCAACCAGTTCTAAACAGGTCACTAAACTCTGAGCTGACTTAATAGTCTTATAATTTAAATTTGTTATCCACTTACACATACACTCACAAATCTCCTCACTCCACTTCCCACACTCCAGATGAGAAGACAATCCATCCAAACCTCTGTTTTTCTCCATCAACATAACAGGCTGCGTTTCACAGAGCGGACCAGACACAAAGATTTATCCAGCTGTTTGCGAGAAAAAGGGTTAGAACGAGCAGGAGCCCTTCACAGGCAGGTGGTATACACACACACTCACACTCTCCTAATCCAAAATCAAAGTATATCCCGCAGAAAACCTTTATGGGCCATTGTCAGGATAACAACCATATACCACGCCTGCCCTAAAAAGTTATTTGTAGCTGCAATGACTACCTGGCTCCTGAAATTCATGTATGTGTGTATATATATTTCCCACACACACGAAGAATGAGAGAATATGACATACACTGCGATTTTCTAATTTACTGGTCAGAACCACTATGTAAAGAAAGCGCTAAAGCTTTTCTTTATATGTATCCAGTTCTTGTGTATGCTCGTTTGTCCTCTGTAAGGCACTTGGTGTTTGCTCCCTTCCAACACTAGAATCTCTGTGCTAAGAAACAGTGCCCCATTCATCCCAAGAAAGAGCAGCAGTATCCTGACCTGCTCTTACACTAACTACCATTTAAAGAGGACAACCCCTTTCAGTCTGCTAGGATTTTAGTTTTCTCTTAGAAGAAAACGTAGAAGCTTCTTTGAAGCCAAGGTTTCAAAAGCCTTTTTTCACTATACGTGTTGATTTTTTTTAAATGTATTCCTGCTGACAGTGTGACACAGGAAATATCATATTAAGAGCTCATTGTCTGTCATAAAGAAAGCGGTCATCTCTAAGTTTCCCCAAGGAGGATAGGGGGTGTTAGGTTATGGCATCAGGGCCAAACAAGACTTGTGCGAGTAATAAAATTGCAGGTGCATGCAACTTGTGGCCCTCTGGCTATTGATGAACTACAACACCCAACATAACAAAACAAGCCAAGTTGGTGTGATTTCTAATTCGTCAACAACTGAAAAGTGCCAACATTGAAATCCCTAAGAATCATGGCTATTTTTTTATTTTATTTCAAAGACATCTTGGATGGTAAAAGTTAAATACTGATTAGCTATTGTGTAATATGGAGCACAAGTGCATATATATATGTAGCAAGAGAGCATTAACCCCTAGTCCTCTAACCGAGAAAACCACAGCATGGAATTCGTCCATTTTTATTTTCTTTTGTATATCCCTGGCTCATAAAAAAAAACACCATTGGACAGCTTATAGACCTTTTCCTCTGATCATATCAGATGCCCCACCCAATATGAATATGCATACATAGCACACTTGATCAAGAAAGTAAAGTGACAATAAATCTGGATAAATGGCCTGCTTTACTCCTTTATGAACATCTTCATTTTTGATTGTCGGTTACCACGCACCATACTATTATTTTAAGATAATAAATATCAAACTATATGATTGTAGTCTGTATGGCCTAATGATTGTGATTTTGTAAACTTACAGAGAAGTCTACACTAAATGTTTATGTAGTTGTACTTTTGTACGCTAAGCAAAAATAACTGGACAATATTGAAAAATATTGGGTCATTTTAAAATGGGCTATGTATTAGGCTTTATTGAAAAGAGAAGGCTGTATGTACCTACAGATTACTAAATATTTGCTGCGCTGAAAAATAAAATGAATCAAGCTACGTATTTTTTGTGGACATACTGTGGATAGCTTAAACTGTAGGAGTTTGTAGACACAGATCAGGTTTTTAATTAAAAAGGCTAAAGCTCTAGAGTATATGAATAACAATATACAGTCAACAGTATCGAACTGTGGTTCGGAATGAAAAATCTGCTTACGTGCACCAGCCTTTATGCAGCATCATGCAGGAGATCCAGCCTACATGCATAATTCAAATGTATTTTTTAAAATTTTTCATTTCACTAATACCTAAAGCAACCTGTTTAGTATGGAAAAACTGTTGGTACACACGTGCGATTTGGAACCGAGTCACGACCCCCGACCATGACGCATTCGAACGACGAACGACCCCCCCGACTGAACGCATACACACGTGTGATTTGCACAAATGCAACGAGGTCGGGGGTCGTGGCTCGGTTCCAAATCGCACGTGTGTACGAACTTTTTGTCTACAGCTAGTAAAACGATGCTAAATGTTAATTTGCAAACTAAAATTTTAAAAACAAAACAAAACAGGGAAGGTGCTAGTCTGTTACATGTAAATAGCAAGGGGGGGGGGGGAAGGAAAAACAGAACTTGCTTTAAAAAAAAAAAAAATTCCTTTATTTATAGAACAATAGGGCCATAGTTTAAAAACATTCAAACATATAATCAAATATCAAACGTAAAGTAAATGTCATTCTTACTTAAAGTGAGTGTAGTGCATACATAGATAGGTCAACTGATGCAACTTAATAACACAGTGTAAGGTATACCAAAATACAGGTCAAGGGTAGTGTAGCAGCAAAAAGCTGTTCTCACGATGATTGGAAAGGAGTCAACCCTACCAAATGCTATCCTGCACCATACACCATCATACAGACTATCACAGATCATGATCATTTCTATTACATATAGGTATATCTGCAGCCTGGCCGCACCATTCAGAGGCTGCAGCCTGCAGTTATATTGGATATCTGTGTCAACACAATGAAAATTAACTTTACAGTACTATTCAGCATATAGAAATATTGCCAGCAAAAATATCATTAAAAACAGAAAAACCTTATTATTAACTGAAATGAATTAAATCACTGGAAACAATTGGTTTTTAACTTACAGATAGCTGTAAGTACGATATGTATAAAAGCTTGCATTGTGTAACAATATCTGCATGTGTATGGTCACCTATAGACTACACCCTCATTATGGAATACAGTTTTGTGCAGTCAATCCATGTGGAGTTTGTTTAATAAACCATTTAATTTAGGTTACCCAAAACACATTCACAACATTCAAAGGGTTTACAGGTAGTAAAAGGGATAAACTATATTTTAAATATTTCAAAACAGGCCAGTCTGAATGACGCATAATTTATGCAACACTCAATAGCACACACATAAAAAAAAAAAACTGAACCAGCCAGAGAACAGTCTTGGATGATTTTTGTAAACATAATCACCTTACCCTCCAGCTCCCTGTGGCCTTGTGCCTTTATACAGGGTAGGGAACTCCGAGGTGGCATAATATCCTTACGTTTTATTTTGGAAAGGGCAAATTATTTCTTTTAATACCGGGTACAATGGGAGGTGCAGTGGAATATAAGAAATGAGTCACTCAGTGACACAGCTGACTGATTTTTTAATTATAATACAGTTAATGTAATGTAACTTATTACTACATTGATCATAATCAAATCTGATTGCAATATACCCTGTAAAGTGCATAAAATAAGGTAATTACAAGGTAATTTACCACAAACTCCAAACCATTTAAGGACATTGAGGGCACTTTGATGTTTAATCCGTTAATAGCGGGATTGCCTTAAAGGGGAAGTTCAGTGCAAATACATGTGTTTTTAAGAAAAAAGAGCAGTATTTTTCCATCCCAATGACCTTACCCTGCCCATTCAACATTCTGTCTTTTCTTCTGAAATGCTGACTTCCTGTTTGCAGGACCCCTAATAGAGACCCAGTGTCTGGGTTGATTCAGTTGCTCAGTAGAGATCTGAGCATGTTTGACCCATCCAACAGCCAATCAGTAGAAATTACTGTTACGAACATTTCAAGGAAGTGGTGCATTATGGGAAGAAAATGGGCAGGGAATAGCAAGGGGTATAAATTAAATTTTTTTTGAAAAAAACTGATTTTTCAAAATGTAAGAGAATATGTAGAATAACTAGGTATGCATAATACAAACTAAGAATTAAAAAAATAATTATATTTTCCACTGAACTTTCCCTTTAAGGATATTGAAGGCATTCTGTGAAATGCTATTGTGCACGCTTTGTAAACTGTTCCTTTTTATAAAAGTTTATATTGTTATTAAAGGGGGCATTTGTTTATATTGGTGGGGTAAGATTTGTGTTTTGATATTGAGCAATAAAGTTAAAGGTTTTACCGTAGTAATTAATGTTTGATATCAGCGCACTTTAACAAACTGCCTATGCTTTGGAGTTTATGGTACGGATTTATATAATCCATGGGCACCAACACATGTATGTTACTATTCGCTTCAGGTAGTACAGACATAACTTATAATTTACATACCTTATGTTTTCTATGCACAGATTTTCCCTGCTGTGACTTTGATGTTAAAGAAACTAAATGATTGGACATAAAATTCTTTACATTTCTTATTAGAATTTTTGGGAACATTTTTACATAGGTTCAATGGCTTACAAAAGAGGGTTGCTGCTTACAGTAGGAATTGCATTAACAATAAATCTGTTTTGCCTTATCTTGTGGTGTGCACTGCTTCACATTTGTAGGATGACTGTGCCTGGCAGAGACATACAGTAGGGGGAGGTGTATCGGTATTTCTCATACGAGTTAATTTGATTATCTCAGAACACATTTCAAACCAGAGACTAGCACAGCAACGACCGAAATCTTGTGCTAGACAGGGAAAAAACTGTCCATTTTAACACGGTCCAATTGTACTATCAATGCTTTGCTTATGCTTTGACAACTCTGTATTACTAACAATATAAACACTTGCTTAGTGCGGTAATGGGTATAATGACCAAAAAAAAAAAAAAAAGTGACAGTACCCAGGCACACACTTAATACATTTGCAAAATAATCTTTATGGCTTCTATAGGTCTTTGTAGGATTTTACATTTTACAAACATTTTTAGTTTACATTTATTATTGCTACACTATTTCTGTATATTAAGAGATAACACTAATCAGATTTAAGGTGTTTAGCATTTTAAATATCTGTTTCTGCAATAAGGTCTAAAGGCCCATGGCAAATATTCCTCGATCAGTGAAGGGCTATTCTGCATAAAATATATACACTCCCTATGAAGAATACATAAACAAATATTGATTTACAGGAAGCAAGTAAGGGACAAATAGGCCAATCCTGTCAGGTCTAACGGGACTGGCTGATTTTTGGCCATGCGTGGCCGGTCCTACAGCTGGAAAGATACCGCCATTGGGAGATCGTATAGGGGATCTGTTTAAGCTGGGTACACATGATGAGATATTTCTGTCCGATCGACCGATAGTTCAGTGTATCGGCCGATCGGACCGAAATTATCGCATCCGAATGTGCCCATGTTCGATCGACCATTCGTCCAAATCGGACGAAAGGATGATCGGACAGGGTGGAAAACCTCGTCCGATCGTGCGGTCCTCTATGGACCACATGATCGGTCGCGGTGACTATCGGACGCGGCTGCTTTTGCCGCGACCGACAGTCCTTCCTCCTGGCCGACCGTTCGAAAGTATCGAACGGTCGGTCAGGAGGAAAAATCGCTAGGTGTGTACCTAGCTTTAGGGGTTTTGACAACTTTCAACCATTAGTCATCTGCTATATAACTTATGTATGTAGATTTAAAGCCATCTAAATCTGAGTCATATCATCTATGACTAACCAGGGCAGAAAATGAAAGACAGCTGCACAAATGATATCCATATACTTTATTTACTATAGTCCAATCACTTTCTCAAACCTAAACAAGGGGTTCTAAAATGGTGTACCAGGGTAGGCTGGTGTGGCTTGAGAAAGCCAGAGTTGTGTTTTAATACCCTATATACTCGAGTATAAATCGTCCCGAGTATAAACCGAGGAACCAATTTTTACCTTTAAAAAGGAGTAAAAATGATTGACTCGAGTATAAACTGAAGGTAGAAAATAGGACCACTACTGCCTTCTGATTCTGTATTGTTTTGAAGCTTTAGTTGCCCTTTAAATGGGCAGCAGAAGTCCCATACAGTAATAGCCATACTGTATGGGAATTCTTCGGTCCATTTAAAAGGCACTCCAGATGTATGCTTTTGTTGCTGGAGTTGTAGTTTCCAAACATCTGCAGTGGCAAGAAATTGCTACTACAGCAATTACTGTACTCTGCCCCCCCCCCCCCATGAGAGTCCCCACAGGGTCCAGTTGCCTTCTCCTACCTGCTCCAGTTCCCCTGCTCCTGCTCTAGATCACTGGCTGACGTCACTTCTCGGCGCCAGCCTCACTTCCCGAGCAGTGACATCAGCCAGCAAAGGATTCAGAGTGAGCGGCCGCCAGAACAGATTAAGTCTTTGACTCGAGTATAAACCGTGATTCAATTTTCAGGCTATTTTTTTAACCTGAAAATCTCTGTTTATAATTATATTATATTCACATTCTATAACTATATACACTGGAAAGGGTAGAAAAACATAAAAACACTGACTTCCTACATAAAACATCAGACAGACAAAACTTTTTGTGGTTCTTTTGGTCCTTAAGTTATATCCTATACTAATAGATTTCTCTTCACTCTAATGCTTTGCCAGCTCACTGCTTTTTCTAGTGCTCCCGATTTTATTCCAAATTAAATGCTCTTTACACAATTTGCTGTTGTTTTAATGCTTATTTCTCAATGTCTACATTTAATTTATCATTCCAATCTTGTACAATTTCACTTCTGCTTCCAGTACTTTAATGCCTACCTCCTTATTCTAGTCTCTATCATATCATTAAAGGGCATGTCCACCCTTAAAAATTGTTTTTGATATGATGTTCCCCCATGTCTGGTAGCCCCAACCGCATGGTTTGTATTTTCCAAAAGCTCCCCAAACTCTTACTTACCTCCCCTCGTTCCTCCGCTGCACTGCCGGCCCTCTGCTTGCGAGAATGCAAGCAGAGGGGCGGGACCGGCAGTTGCGTCTGTGATTGGCTGAGCGGCAGCCAATCACGGACGCGGCTGCCGGTCATTCAGTGCAGCGGAGGAAAGAGGAGAGGTAAGTAAGAGTTTGGGGGGCTTTTGGATGTGAGCGGTCGGTCGGGTAAGTAATATCGTGCTAGTGTATGGCCACCTTAACTGTATTTGAGGGATTGACATCTCAGCCATGATATGACAACACCTGTTTAAGAAATACTATTTAGAAGTCACGCAAGGGACCTCTCCAGGTCAGAATACGAAAGGGGATATGTTCTAATATGACGGGCGGACAGACGTGGGGGGCGGACTTGTGGACTTGAAAACCTACGAATCAAATGAGTTACAAAGCACTTTATTAGCCACCCATCTATGTTAGCAACTATGAGCAAATTGGCAAATTGAAAAAGGGCTGGGGAGACGGGGGCCCCGCGAGGCGTGTAGATTAGTGCGGTAAAAATTCTACTGTACCCAGAGACTCAGCAAAAAAAGAAAAGAGCGCAAGTAAAACTCAAAGGTAACACCTAACATGAACAACACCTTACATATACTCACCCAAAACACAAAGGGCCTAAACTCCCCTAAGAAAAGGAAAATAGCCGCACAATGCCTCAACAAATCCCACCCTGACATTATTGTTACAAGAGACCCATTTTAAAAAAGGTGGAGAGCCTAGATACTGGGGGAGGAGGTACCCAACGCATTATTATGCGTCAGGCCCAGTCAAACGCAAAGGCGTTGCCATCCTGTTCAACAAAGACATAACATTCACTGAAGAAACAACCTACAGAGACCCACAGGGATCATATCTAATCCTCACTGGAAAGATACAGGGCTATAAATTAACATTGGTCAACGTTTACACACCAAATACCAACCAAAAGGACTTTTACCGCAAACTTGCCAACAAAATACTAATAAACACCACGGGCCCACTGATAATAGCGGGAGATTTCAACACAACAATGAACATGTCCCTAGATAGATCTCGTCCGCCACCTAACTTGCCAACAAAATACACTCAGAGATCTCCAACAAGCATTTAAAACCAAAGATCTGAATCTCCTGGACACTTGGAGACTTACCAACCCCAAGGACAAGGAATACACATTCTTTTCAACACCACATAATGTATACATTAGGATAGACTACATATTTACCACCCCACAGCTTATCTCGCAGATTACAGCAATCCACGATTTTCGTCTGATCACGCATATGTATCCCTGAAACTCACAGATATAATGAAAGCGAGACCTCAAATGACATGGAGGCTCAATGAATCCCTTTTAGCACCCCCTAAGGACAGAGACCGGCTGACTAAGGAAATAGAGAGTTACTTAGAACTCAATAACACTGAAGTAATGCCATCGTCTATGGTGTGGGCTGCACACAAAGCCGTCATTAGAGGGAGACTGATACAAATAGCAGCACAAAGGAAGAAAAACAGGGAAAAGGCAATTCAGCAATCCATAGCTCACATCTATTCACTAGAATAGTCCCTAGCACATACCCACACACCAGAAATGACACAGCAACTGACTAAGGCTAAACAGGAGCTTAGCTCCTTACTCACAGACAGAGCAGAAAAAGCTTTAAGACTGATAAACCAAAAATTTTATTGCAAAAGCAATAAATCAGATACAATGCTAGCCAGAAAGTTAAGCAATCGTCTCACACAAAACCAATTCCACCCTATCAGAAACCCCTCGGGATCTCTGGATCATGACCCCAGGAAAATCACCTCTATGTTTGCCTCTTTCTACCAACGATTATACGATGGTAAGGCAACACCAAATATGCGAAAACACAAAAAAAATCAATAACTTTCTGAAAACACTTGACTTACCAACTATCCCGCAAGACAACATAGACAAGTTACAATCCCCCTTCACATATATAGAACTGACCTCAGCACTATCCGACTTCAAAGGAAGAAAATCCCCAGGCCCAGACGGTTTCACCATACTCTACTACAAGACCTTTATAACACAATTAGCCCCCCACATGCTGACGGTATTCAATAACATACTGGAGGACAAAGAAAAATTCACAGACGATATGTTAGAGGCGAACATAATAGTAATACCAAAAGCAGACAGAGACATCACGTAACAGGCCAATTACAGACCCATATCACTAATCAACAACGACGTGAAACTATTCGCAAAAATGTTAGCAAACAGATTAAAAACAATCCTCCCGACACTTGTACATTACAATCAAACTGGGTTTGTACCTGGCAGACAAACAACGGACAATGTAAGGAAAGTCTTATCCCTTATACAACTAGCGAATATCAGAACAGATCCCACAGTTTTCCTATCATTAGATGTAAAAAAGCTTTTGATAGGATGGATTGGACTTTTCTAAGATGCGTACTACACAAATTTGCCTTTCTGTCAAAATATATCGAAGCCGTAATGAGTCTGTATAATAACCCAAGGGCAAGGTTAAGGAATATGGGGTACCCATCCGACTTAATATATATCAAAATCGGCACCAGAAAGGGATGCCCATTATCTCCCTTGCTCTTCGCCCTCTGTATGGAACCGCTGGCCCAAAAAATACGAAGCACTGAAAGCGTTCATGGGATTAAATTAACACAGACACAATCTAAGATCGCACTATTTGCGGACGATACGCTTGTTTCCTTCACTCAGCCATTGATATCTCTCCCATCACTATAAAATATTTGAAGAATTCGGAAAGATATCTGGCTTTAAGATTTACAAATCCAAAACTGTAGCCTATCCAGTACATATCTCCCCAGTATCTCAGGATAATCTGAAGGAACACTTCCATTTCAAATGGGACGCGTCCTCCTTCAGATACCTACGAGTCCACCTATGCAAAGAAATCTCAAAACTACACATATTAAATTATGCCAAAATGTTTACACGGCTAATAAAGCTACTAAGATCATGGACAGAATACCCGATCTCTTTAATAGGCAGAGTCAATGCGGTTAAAATGAAGATTCTGTATCTGTTCAGAGCCTTGCCCATAACTATCAAAAAATCAGACTTACACCCTCTACAAAGTGCCATTACAAAGTTCATATGGAATAACAAGAGACCCAAAATAAAATTGGATTGCTTGGCCAGACATAAGGATAAAGGAGGTCTTGGTCTCCCTAAACTATACCAGTATTACCAGTCTGGCAGATTAGCACAAATATCACAATGGTCAAGCGGAGAAAATGAGACGGGGTGGTTTGATATTGAAAACGAATTACTATCTCCATTACACTCCTCCTCCATTTTATGGGCTCTCGCCCATGACAACCCTCCTGCGATTTCAGACACTATACCAAATATCTACCACACTTTATCGCAATGGCGACTCCTCAACAAATCCCACAAACTAATTGAACACCCATCCAGTCACCATCCATTCTTTCATATTCCAACACTACCTATAGGTATGCAACCTAGCACGGCTAATTACTGGAAGGCAAAGGGAGTAAGCCGCTTTAAAGATATATGCGATAAATCAGGAATTATACCATGGGAGGACATCAAAACAAAACTGAAAATAGAGGACAAATACTGGTACCAATATGTACAACTACGACATTTCTTTACACAGATGTCACCAGTAACACAGCTAAAACAACTAAATTCGAACAATTAGCGACCCAAACTAGAGAAGCCAGGGGACTGATTTCTTCAATTTACACACTGGTCTGGCATGACACATATGAATTCAGAACCAAATGGAAACGGAGGCTATGCAGCCCCATAACAGACGATCAGTGGAACTCTATATTCCAACAATCAAGCAAATGTACAGCAAACATAGTACTAAAGGAGAAATCATATAAAATCTTATACGATTGGTATACGACCCCCTCCTTTCTTAATAAAGTCAGCCTGTCTCTGTCCAATAAATGTTTTAGAGGTTGTAGCCAACCCGCAGACCAACTACATTGCTGGTGGCTCTGTGACGAGGTAAAAAAACCGTGAAGGTACTGCGAGCAACTACTTTCAGATATCCTCTCCACTAAAATAGTCCTATCACCATACACAGCCCTGCTGAACCTACCAGTATTAGGCTTTAATAGAACCACACAAACCCTAATCATATACATATGCACAGCAACAAAGGCGATGTTAGCATCAACATGGAAACAACCAAGCCCCACGAAAAACGCACTAATTGAAAAGGTATAGTGGATTTATAACAATGAATACTTGGCACACACGCTCAACAACTCCCTAGAGAAATGGAATAAAGTATGGGACACTTGGGCCCTAAAAATGGAGCCACAGAGAGCAACTCACACACAAGAAGAATCCCCAAACTAGGGTTGCGGTGACAAGGGGTGGAAAGCTCCCCGGCTGCACGGAATAGGGATCAATAGATCAAAACAATAAACAGTACAATGGTATAAGAATAAGGATCCGAAAGACCTTGGATGTCAAAGAATCATTAAACTCAGGTTTAATTTCATTTTTGACAGTAAAAATTATTGTGTATCTCTGCAGATAATCTCATGAAGAAACTGTATTATAAAAGTGTATACTGTATATTTTATATTGTCATGTTACAAAAGCACACACTGCAAATCTTATACTGTTATGATACAAAAGTATATACTGCATACTTTATTTATTTATTTATTTTCCCTATGTTATGTTTTGTTAAAAAAAGGGAAGAAAATATCAATAAAAACTATTAAAACATTAGAGTGTTATAGATCAGTAGAAACACCACAGTGAAATACTGCTGTTGTGCAGAGCTTAAATCTTCCCCTTAAATTTCCAACCAATAATAGATTAATAGGAGATCCATTGTATCATTCTATAATTAAAGTTATCAATCTGTCTTTTCAATTCTCACCCTCCACATTGACACAGCTGTCACCAGGAATTCCGTTAGAGAGGGATCACTATTGGTAAATGTGTTAGAGAGGGATCACTATTGGTCAATGTGTTAGAGAGGGATCACTATTGGTAAATGTGTTAGAGAGGGATCACTATTGGTCAATGTGTTAGAGAGGGATCACTATTGGTAAATGTGTTGGAGAGGGATCACTATTGGTAAATGTGAGGTCCTATAAAGAACCTAGACTATCCTGTCATGTTTTATTATTGTTCTTATTACATTTTATCAGTTCAGGACGCAGGTTCACCTCTCCCTGAAGTTCAGGGAGTCTCCCTGATATTAATAGCAGATCCCTGACTCCCTGAAATAATATACAATCTCCCTGAAATGTGTTGTTTTGAATTAGAGTGAGGGAGCACAATGATGTCTGTGTCTTTTAGCGGTTAACAAGTGACAAAAACACTTAATAGTGACATGATTTGTTGTATCCATGTGTGTCTGACTGTTCATGAGTGTCTGTTGAGATGCATGTGTTTGTATGCAAGAGTGTCTGTATACATGTGTGTGTCGGTATGCATGGATTATGTGTTAATCTTGGTGTGGGGCTTTAGGGCTCCCTGAGCCCTAAAGGGTGGGATGTCTGGGTTTATGGCTTCTATGGGGTCTATTGCTTAAATAATGTAATAAACCAGTAACAAACTCACTTTATTGTCTTAGAGAAATGGGCATGGAAATGTTTTCCTTTCAGTTCCCCTATCATATATAGCAGGGTTAAGCAACCAGTAGATCTCCAGATGCTTGAAAACTACAACTCCCAGCATTCCTCTGAAAGCACTCTGTAGTTAGGAAATTCAAACTACAACTCCCAGAATTTCTCTACAAGCACTCTGTAGTTAGGCACCCAGCATTTCTCTACAAGCACTCTATAGTTGGGCAATTCTGGGAGTTGTAGTTTCCAAACATCTGGAGATCTACTGGTTGCCTATCCCTGATCTATAGATGTCTCTTACTGTCCAGCAAACAGCAGCTCTCCTTTTTGTCTATTGAGAGGGGAGGGGTGAGGTGGAGTTAGGTGAGAGTGAGAAGAAAGTTTTTACTAATAATGTCACATGTTTTACAAAGGAAGTAACATATAAGTCTTGCAACTTCCTACTAACATTTTCTACTAACACTCAGAAAATGTTTTGATTCGCTAACACTGCTGTCAATCTAATATTAGACATCGCATTGGATACAACACTAAAAGGGAAGTGAGAAATATGTTCCTTTGTGAGCTTCCATTGCCTCCCTGTAAAACTTCCTGGGGTGTGGCTTAACAGTCCATTTTGAAGATACCATTACAAAACAGGAGTGGGGACTACTAAGTACTTTTATTTATTTATATATTTTTGCCTTATTTACATTTCTATATACTTTAATGTCATTACTACATATTTGTTAATATTGATACAACTATTTATTTAGTGCTTAAACAAAACATGAACACTGTCCTTATGTATATTACTTTTACCTACTCCCCACCAATAAAGTACCTCTGAAAAACCCAATGTATTACCCAAGAAATTATACATTTATTTATATAATATAAGGGATATATATATATCCCTTATATAATTATAATTATATCTCCATAGGAGATTACATTGAGTTTTTAGGAGCTACCAATGTGGTGGGGGGTATATGATATTACATATAGAAAAGGTGTATTTGTATGTGTTCTATCTCACTATTACAATTTAAAGGGCATGTCCACCCTGAAATATATCTTTTTATATAAGGTAGGTAGAAGCTGGCCACCCCCAACCACCATAATATATTTTTTAAAATATGCCCCGATAGTTACTTACAGCCCCTTCGCTCCCGCGCTGTCTTCTATCCAGCTCCCTGCTTGTGGAAGTTGTAAGCAGGGGCTGGTTCCGCCATGCGCGTCTGTGATTGGCTAAGACGCGGCCAATCACAGATGCGGCTCACGTCATCGAAGATGCTGAAGGAGAGAAGGGTTTGTGAGTAACTATCGGGGCATTTTTAAAATTAATTAATATGGCGGTTAGGGTTGGGCAGCTCTTACTTACCTTCCATAAAGAGGATTTCACGCTAGGTGCCACGGCCTCAGAGGATGAAGGGGAGGGGGGGGAGGGCTGAGGGCTCCCCAGTGCATGCCTCAGACCTAGATGAGTTTGAGGCAGAGAGAGGCACCGAATGAGTCACTGACAGCTTCTACACTGCAGTTTCCAGGACTTTGAAAAGGCATAGCAGGAGAACCATTTGGAGCAGAAATGTCAGGTAAGGATTTTTTTAAACTACAGCATGTGGCCAGTATGGGGTTAAATTACAGTTTTGGGAGTGGATATGCCCTTTAAATGACCAGTAAAAAGTGAAAGTAGATTGTGGTGTGTGCTTTGGAGTGATATTGACTGCAACACAAGACCCTGTGTATGAGACCCTGTGTATGAGAACCTGTGTATAAGATCCTGTGTATAAGACCCTGTGTATAAGACCCTGTGTATAAGATCCTGAGTATAAGTATAAGATCCTGTGTATAAAATCCTGTTACCACCTGTTGGGAGGACAGATTATTGGACAGACAATTTACCTTATTGGATACAAACTCTGAGGCAACAGATAAGTGTACACCAACTTACAAGGACCCAATATACAGGCCTGGTCAAAAGTGGTGCAACATAGACAGACACACCTGATTACTGCATATGTTATGTGGGGAACCTGTTTATGTGCACTGTCTGCCTTGTGCCAGACCACCACTCTGTGCCATGCTACCCATAATCCTTCCATAAAGCAGTGATCTGGTACAAATTGGTGGCAGCGGTGCTGGTAATACCATTTATTCTCCCTGTTTGTATGTTTGTTCTCTGTATTAAGCTATAGAGGCTGCTACTGAAAGTATCAATTTAAATCCTCCTGTCCTTGTACCTGCAGATGAAATTCCCCAATTAGACTCAGTAGCTCTACTAGGCCCAATTGCCAAACCTATGTTTAAACCTGATCCATTTAATAGGGTAACTAGGGAGTGGACCGATTGGCTTGAATAATTTGAATTGGCAGCCACTATTAGGCTGGGTACACATGGTGGGACAATTTGTCCCAACCGAGCACTCGCTACAAGTGAGCGCTCGGCCTGGACAAATGTCCGTCGGTTGCGGAAAATTCAGACGCAACCGAATTCGTGAACAATCGACTGTGCGGTTCCATAAGGGGAACCGCATGATCGATCGTGATTTTCCAACATGTCCGTACATCCAATCGAGGTCAGTCGCCCGCCCCACACCAAACAATATTTTGAAAGTGCCGTGAATCGGTCGATCGGCCGAAAATATTGGCTGGTGTGTACCCAGCCTTAATGGTTGGGATGAAGGTGCTCGCTTGCAAGTCCTTAGCCTTTTGCTTAGTGGTAAAGCCAGGCAGGTATACCAAGGATTTACTGTAATACTTTACAGTAAATCCTTGGTATACCCTTTTGGATTACACTTCCTTTCACATGGAGCAAACACAGGGGTGTGGCTTAAGCTGCCATTTGACCATTCCATGTTGAAATAGGGATCTCAGCTCTGTAAGTAAGTTTATGTATTGTATATTTTGTGTTGTACCTAATATAAGTCAGTGCTATATATATATATATATATATATATATATACTAGCAAAATTGTGCCCGTTGGAGTACAATGGAAATTATGTGTGTGTATTTTAAACTGTTACTCAGACAGTCACCAGAGGAACCAAATATGATAATCCTGCAGGTCTGAGAGTAGACCCAGGCAATCCTGCTACACTGTGTGGTTGAAACTAAACATGCTAGGTTAATACTTATTAGTATTCACCACGGCAAGTGGTGATGGTACCTCATATATTATAACAGAAGGTACCTCACAGCATCATGTTATTGTAATAGCATTGCCCTAATAATCTAACGTATAAACAAACATTTCTCATTCCCAGTTTACCTAAAGAAATGGATTTATCCTTTATATACTCTTATACAGATCTAATTGAAAAAAAGTTGCTTCAGAGCAATTTTTAATAACTGATAACTGCTTTTTATTTCAGTATTACAGTAAATCCTTGGGATACCTGCCTGGCTTTACCACTAAGCAAAAGGCTAAGAACTTGCATGCGAGCACCTTCATCCCAACCATTAATAGTTGCTGCCAATTCAAATTGTTCTAGCTAATCAGTCTGCTCCCTAGTTACCCCATCAAATGGATCAGATTTAAAAAAGGTTTGGCAATTGGGCCTGGTAGAGCTATGGAGTCTAATTGGGGCATTTCATCTCAAGGACAGGAGGATTTAAATCAATACTATCAGTAGCAGCCTCCATAGCGTAATACAGAGAACAAATATAAAGAGAAAACAGGGAGAATAAAAGGTATTACCAGCACCGCTGCCACCAATTTGTACCAGATCACTGCTTTATGGAAGGATTATGGGTAGCATGGCACACAGTGGGTTACTCTGGTGGTCTGGCACAAAGCAGACAGTGCACATAAACAGGTTCCCACATAACGTGCAGTAATCAGGGGTGTCCCTGTCTATGGTGCACCAATTTGAATATTGACCACGCCTGTATATTGTGTGTCCTTGTAAGTTGGTGTACACTTATATGTTGCCTCAGAGTTTGTATCCAATAAGGTAAATTGTCTGTCCAATAATCTGTACTCCCTACAGGTGGTAACAGGATCTTATACACAGGAGTGATATTGACTGCAACACAAGATCCTGTGTATAAGACACAGGATTTTATACACAGAATCTTGTGTTGCAGTCAATATCACTCCAAAGCACACACCACAATTCACTTTCTCTCCTCCTACCATAGAGATGTCTTGTATTTTATAACTCACTGACACCACCTGCAGGCTGGAGGTGGTATATAAGGAGCCTTGGTGTATATGTCCATTACAATACACATCACATCCTGTGTAGCAGACAGAAACTTTTTTTGGATAACACTTCCTTTCATATGGAACTAACACAGGTGTGGTTTAAGCTGCCATTTGACCATTCCATTTTAAAATAGGGATCTCAGCTCTGTAAGTAAGTTTATGTATTTTGTATATTTTGTGTTGTACCTAATATAAGTCAGTGCTAAATTTTATATACCATATATACTCGAGTATAAGCCGACCCGAGTATAAGCCGAGGTACCTATTTTTACCTCAAAAATTAGGATAGCCATATTGACTCGAGTATAATCCGAGGGTTGAAATTGACCACTACGGCCTTCTGTAGCCATGTGCATTTTATTGCATACTGGTAGCCATGGGAATTGCCTCACATACTGGTAGCCATGGGAATTACTTGTAGCCATGGGAATTACTGGTAGCCATGGGGATTACTGGTAGCCATGGGGATTACTGGTAGCCTTGGAAATAACTGGTAGCCATGGGAATAACTGGTAGCCATTGGAATTACTGGTAGCCTTGGGAATAACTGGTAGCCATGGGGATTACTGGTAGCCTTGGGAATAACTAGTAGCCATGGGAATAACTGGTAGCCATGGGAATTACTGGTAGCATAGGAATTACTGGTAGCCATGGGAATGGTACTTACAGTTTGGTGTGCAGAGCCTTCCGGACACCTTCCCAGAGCCTTCCGGATGCCTTCCCAAAGCCTTACAGACGCAGCCGCAAGTCAGGATGGAAAGCCGGCAGTTCCCAGTAGTGCTTTGTGGGTGCGCGATGACATCATCGCACCGACATGCGCAAAGTACTACTGGGAACTGCCGGTTTTCTTACCTGACTCGGGGCTGCGTCCGGAATGTAGGTAAGTCCCAGCTTGACCCGAGTATAAACCGAGGTTCATTTTTCAGGTAATTTTTAAGACCTGAAAACCTCGGCTTATACTCGAGTATATACGGTACATTTACTGATGGTCATTTAAATGGTAACAGTGAGATAGTACATACATACATATACACCTTTCCTATATGTAATATCCTATACCCCCCACCACATTGGTAGCTCCTAAAAACTCAATGCAATCTCCTCTGGAGATATAAATATATTTATATAATATAAGGGATATATATATAGCAGAAGAATCTGAGCACTCAACTGGAATTTTCAAACATTATCTTCCTTTATTGAATAGCTTCACATCTACGTATTTCAGTGCACCCGGGACCAAGAGAGAGAGTGTTCCAATACAAGCTCCACTCTTCAGGTGCTATCTGAAGGGTCAGGATACATGCAGAATAAATATGGAACACACCACGGGATTTCTTTTAAAGTAAAACGTAGCTTTTATTACCGTATATACTCGAGTATAAACCGTCCCGAGTATAAACCGAGGTACCTAGTTTTAGGGGAAAAAGTAGGAAAACCACACTGACCCGAGTATAAACCGAGGGGGTATTATTTGCCACTAAAGATGTTTGGAAACTACAACTCCCAGCATGCTTTATTGCTGGGAGTTGTAGTTTTCAAACATCTTAAGTTGCAAATACTTACAAATAAGAGTAAAACCTTCTTTATTTGTGCATACTGTATGCACAAATATAGGAGGATTTACCCCTATTTGCAAGTATTTGCCACTTAAGATGTTTGAAAACTACAACTCCCACCAATAAAGCATGCTGGGAGTTGTAGTATTCAAACATCTTAAGTGGCAAATACTTGCAAATAGGGGTAAAATACATACAGTATGCACAAATAAAGAGGTTTACTCCTATTTGTATGTATTTTCTACTTAAGTGTGTCCCTGTGTAAATGTTTCCCTTACCTTGTCGGCGGGCACGCGACGCATCCTTCTCCACAGCCTGCGCTTCCGGATGATGTCACTACCCGGCGCCTCTCACTTTGCGGCGCGGGTAGTGACATCATCGGATGCGCAGAGGCTGTGGAGCAAGGATGCGGATGCGCGGGCGCTGGAAAGGTAAGGGAAACATTGACTCGAGTATAAACCGAGGTAAGATTTTCAGGTTTTTTTAAGCCTGAAAACCTCGGTTTATACTTGAGTATATACGGTATATGCTATAAAACAAGTCAATGCATTTTGGCGTTTCATACCGTCATCGTGTTTTATAATATAAAGGTAAGTATTCACGGTGCACTCCTGGGTCTTGCAAAAATTTTATTTAAAACATGCAACGACAATGTTTCGTCCCTTTGTCTTAGGCCTTTCTCAAGCCAACATTTGTGCATCAATTCAATGTGCATTTATAATCAGTGACCACATCTAACAAATCACATGTGTTGGTGTACACATGTGATTTGTTAGATGTGGTCAACAGATGGTCAAAGACAGAGTGCAGGACAGTCTAGTGCAGCCGAGCCACCTGGTGTTCAAGGAGCAGAATATATAACATTGGGAAAGAACAAAATACAGGAAAATCAAATGACTGAACAAAATTATATTTTATAAAGATAAAAGGAATGTTTTGAGAGCATACAGTATATAGAAGAAAATAAGTAATAATCAGAATTCCATGGTGTTTCTTCAGCATTATTGTACATTATATTTTATTTTTATCATTAACCTTAAAAAACATACTATATGCAGGAAAAGTGGTGATGCATGCAATGAGAAAATTTACTGATCTGAACTCATCCCTCACCATGGAAGTTCTCTGCAGATACTCTCTAGAGGGCAAAATGCTAAGATAAAGGATGCCATTCAGCTCTACATGCAGATGGCAATGTCTACAAGTTGGGGCACATTCTAATTATGGGCAATTTTAAATATGATTAAATTGACTGGAGCAACTAAACTGCTAAATCAGTAATATACCAATATTTTCTAAATGTATAAGATAAGAAAGCAAATGCATAAAATAAACATTTAAAATTATATGATTAATTTAGGAAAAAATAAGGCATATGGATAAGAAAAAAAAGAACACATACCGTATATTTTTTTTCCCAGGGAGAACAGAAATGTGTTCCCAATGGAAGTACCCGGGATGAGGACCTAAACGTCGCTCTACTTTGGCCGGACCACCAATGGGAAAGCATGCATCTTGCGCATCTTTGGCTAGTGAGATAATGCATGTTACATATACACTACTCAGAGTGACAAAAACCCAATGACAGTGAATGGTTTTAAAGTAATACATGGTTTTAAAGTCCCATAGGGGCTGCCATCTTTGCTCCCACTCTTGTACCCACTATGTATCGCATATGCCAATAGCATGCCTTAGGAACTGAGGACAAATAGCAAACTCATCTCAATTTTGCATGTGCCTACATTAGATTAGAAATAGTAATGCATGATCATGTAGATTAAAAACTGCATTTGGATTTAAAAGAACAAGCTTGTTATAATTATGGTTGCTGTTTTTTTTCCTAGTAATTAAGCTGAACAAAGTAACCCTTTTCTGGGAAACGTTAGGGTCTAAGGCTGGATAGACACCAGCCAATATTTTTGGCCGACCGACGATTCACGGCACTTTCGGGTCGATCGGCCGAAAATATAGGCTGGTGTGGGGCGGGCGGCTGCGACCGACATTGGGCATGTCACAAAATTCCGATCGATTGTGCAGTTACCTATGAGAACGCACGATCGATCCTTCGCAAATTTGTCCGCGGCTGAATTTGCCGCAAACGAGCGCGCTCGGGACAAAAAGTCCCTCCGTGTGTAACCGGCTTAAGGCAATTGTTCTCTGTGTCCCAGGTTAATATATACCCTCACAATTACTGCTGAAAGGCTGTAGCCCTGTAATTAGTTTATTTTCACTATTTAAATGGTGTTTAAAGGATAAGTACACTCAAAATAACAATGAAGTTTAAATGGAAGCGTATGCCTAACTTACCTTGTCCCCTTTTTATAGGTGCCTTCAGAGCCTTACTGTGCCTCAGTAAAGTGCTGGCCATCTTGGGTTATGTCTGCAGTCAGGTAAGCTCCTCCCCTCGAGAATTGGTGGACCTCGTTCCAGGCTTGGGTCCATAAATCATGTAGCAGTTACCTCCATGCTTGCGCGCCACCCGCCGAGCGCCCAAATTGGCGTAATTCTGCTTGTGACGTCATCACGCTGCGCACACTGATACAAGCGTGCGCGACATGATGCCGTCACTCGCGAGCATGGGGGTGGCGCGCGCAGCATGGAGGTAACTGCTACGTGATTTATGGACCCAAGCCTGGAACGAGGTCACCAATTCTTGAGGGGAGAGCTTACCTGAATGCAGACATAACCCAAGATGGCCAGTACTTTACTGAGGAACAGTAAGGCTTGAAGGCACCTAGAAAAAAAAAAAAGGGACAAGGTAAGTTAGGCATACAGTTTTTAATTTAAACAATTAAAACTTCATTTTTTTTTCATATTTTGAGTGTACTTATCTTTTAAGGATAGTAAAGATTTTATGCAGACACTGCACAGACATTGTTTAGTTTTTTTTTGGGGAGATTAATGTGTATGTTAAATGAAAAATTATGAATAATGCATACTTCCCCACTTCTATAAAAGGTAAACCGGGATGGAGCGGACCACGAATAACACTGGCACAGAATGTCACTGCCCCTCAAACATCATGACACACCATAGTTTGTTAAACCCTGCCCACTACGAGACCCTTCAAACCATGACAGTCCAGGGAAAATGGGACGGTTGTGAGGTATGATTAATATTACAAATGCTGCATCATTCAGAATGTTGCACAAACACATCCTCAAACATTCCCCTTTCAAGAAGTACACTAAAAAAAACAATTTAAAGCAATGAAGTTAATCATTCTCCTAGTGTACCATACTAAGGCAGTGACCACACTACAATGCACGTTAACCCACGTAAAATGCGCAAACATTTTAGGCATGTTACATGCATTTGCACGTGATTCTGCCAAAATTCGTTAGAGGAGCGCATGTGAAAAAAATTGGTGATCGCATGCACTCCGAAAACGCAGCTCACACAGTGTGGCCACCCACATGGGATAGTGTGGCTTAGACCTAAAGAGGAATGTTGGAGGGTTTTCAGAAATTGCTCCTAAATTGACTCCTTTTTGTAACCGGTTTATTTCCCTCATTAATTTAAACTTCTGTTTTAATTTGGTCGGAAGATCCATTTAATTATTTGTTTAATACATTTAGGGCACGGCCATACTGTGCCGGAAACACAATTGCACACGGAATTGCATGCAACTTCATGTGGATTTTGCGCATGCGGTTTTCTATTAGATATAGAAAACTGCATGCAATTGCGCTAAAAATGCGGAACTTAAATCGCAATCACACCCGAAAACGCACGTTTTTGGTGCCTTGCCGCAATTTCAATGATCGGAAAAAACGCATGCGCATTTGCATGCCCTTTGGGCAGAAATTAATATAACCCTACAAAACATTTATTTTTGCCTGGTGATGGTGGAATTACACTCCCGTATCTCTTACTACAGTGCTACTTAACAAAATTCTGTCCTTCAGAGCAGCAATAAATATGTTACAACACACACTGTAATTAGTAACATTTAACCATCAACCAAGATCTTTCAACCATGTGTGCTGTGACATACTCATTGCTGCCCCATATCATGCAGTTTTTATATACTTAAAGGAGAACTAATCTTAACATTTTAAAACCTAATGTGAAAGTTTTTCTCCCCAGAAATATACTATATATTGTAAGATTCTTCTCTAGTAAGTTGCATTTAGTACATGTTAGAAATAGATTTTGTAAAAAGAAGGCTTCCATGTTTTTGCCAGTACAACCCACAGCCATGAAGTCATCAAAGAACCACTCCCCCTGACCCCAGTATTCACTGTCTCTATGCATAGAGTGGTTTCTATACAAAATATGGAAGTCTCTGAAAAGACTTTTAAAGCGAATTGTTACCATAATTTATTTACCAGTCAGTGTGGGTTGTTGGAAAATAAACTGCAGGGTAATAAGCATCTTTCAAAGTCTTATCAGGGACTTCCATATTCCATTTTTTTTAGTATTTTGGCCAAAAATTAAGCTTCCAAATGTATCTGGATACTCTGCTTGTTCAGTGGTGGCGCACCGGGTACGGCACCAGGTTTAAAAATCACAATCAGACGTTCTGAGTTCAATACCCCAGACTTATCTTTTTTTAGTTTTCTGTCCCAAGCAAAAGATGAAGCTCCGAAATGTACAAAAGTGTTCAGCTTATTCAGTGGTGGCTCACCTTGTAAGATGCCAGTTATAGAAAACACATAGTTCACAAGGTAAAACTTATCTTATTTTTTGTTTCCATTATTTCATAGTTAAAAGATTCTATGTCCCAGTGTTCTATATATTATCTCTGTTAGCCTAGAGGTAAGAGTTCTGCTTTAGCAAGAGTAAATGTACAAGTTGCAGGTTCTATTCCCCAGACTTTTTAATTTTTTTAATTTTTGCTGAAATGTTAGTATTCATTTCTTACATCCATGCTATCTATGAAATGCCTGCAAAGATTACTTTTCTTTTTGCATGAAAAATAAAGGATTACATCATTGTAGGACAGGAGCCTTGAATGTGTTTGAAAACAAAAAACTGAAATCTCTGTTCTGTATCAGGGAGAGGGAGGATCTCTGTGCTAAATGTGACTGGCTGTCAGCTTCTAGAAAGCAAGGCTGGAAATTTTTATTTTGATCTGTGTGAGCTCTACAGAGCATGTGCCTGCACGCAGACACTTAGCTGTGGGTTTACCCAACTAAGGTGGATTGTGGGAGCTGACCCCTAGTACTCACAGGCTATTTTCAGAAATCACCCAATTGCCCCACAAGGGGAGAGGTGAGACACAGCTTGTTGTATGTTTATGAATTTGCTCTATCTATTGGGACAATGTTGTCTGGAGATTTAGTTCTCCTTTAAATTACTTAAGGAAAAGATGCTGAGAGGTGTAATTCAACAATAAACCAGGGTCATTTTAACCATGCATTGTTGTGGCATTCATGATGCAGATTTTATATCACTTTGTCTGACAATGTATCACTTATATCAGTTTGTGTGCATTCTGTGACAGAAAAAAATTCAGGATTTTGACTTATTTGGTTCAGTCAAAATTTACAGAAGGAAACCTTGCAGTAAATATTATATAGCATTATATTATATGCATTGTAACATAATTTGTAACTTTTCTGGACATTTTACTGGTAAAAAAAATTTAGAAATTTGCAAACTTTCATGGAAATTTCCCAATTTTATCATAGTTATTTATGGTTATGCACAAAAATTTTACTCTCTTAACGCTCTGATGTACAACGATACCAGATATATCGTATGTAGGTGCCCCACTTTTCCTGTATAAGAGACCCCCCCAAACTAAAACAGCACCTTCAAGAATTTACACCAAAGTGAACTATATTTTAGGAACTACATACCTGCAGTATATTATGAGTGAGGTAAGTTGGAAAATGCAGATACCTGGGCGCAGCTCTAAATCCAAGTTTTTTCTCACGTTTTCATTTTTTCCTCAACTGTAAAATCAGAGACAAAATCAAATGTGAATTTCAGCTAAAAACTAAAGGAAAGTTTAAAAGCATCTGAAATATGAAGCCTAACCCCCTGAATAAAATGGTATGCCACATTCAGGGTGTATTCAGAGACATGGCTACCAACTAACCCAAGCGGAACCAGTGTCAAAAGCAGTAAAAAGAAAATAGCCTGCACTGTATTTGAACAGTCTGCAGTTTATAAACACCCCTGTATCTCATAATACCCTCTACATAATTCTGTAATTCTTTTATTGATACCATTAATGAGCGGGTGCAGTTCTCTGTAGAAGTCCTCATGTTTTGCGATTTTCTAAAAAAATAACATAAAAACAATTCAATGATAGAAATCATGCCAAACCCCATGTAATGTAAAACAAAGCTACCAAATATCAATCTCCCAAATGTCCTGAATCAAATGGTATGGCATATGATGGTTACACACGTGGACGTGGAAGCGACAAGGCATGAAGGGAGGCAATTCACGATGACTCAAAAACAGCGAAAATATTCAGCCTCTGAATTTGAATAGTCTGCAGTTTTTATCACAAAACACCCCCTTAACTCAGAAATGCCCCCACAAACTATATTTCATAGAATCTACCTAATCTAAAGGTAGAAATCAGTCAAACCCCCATGTAATGTAAAAAAAAAAGTTAAAATATCGATCTTCTAAATGTCCTGAATAAACGGTATGCCATATGCATGGTTACACATACGGACATGAAAGCGACTAGCCACAAAGTGAGAATGCACGATGGCTCAAAAACAGCTAAAATATTCAGCCAACTCCGAATTTGAACAGTCTGCAGTTTTTCCCAAAAAACACCCCCTTAACTCAGAAATGCCACAAACTATATATTCATGGAATCTACACACCTTTGACTACATAACGGTGTCATTGTTAATTCACACCTCCAATGGTGTGGGTGGAGTTCTGCTGAGAATTTTGCACTTTAAGCAGATTTTCTAAAAAAAAAAAATAATTTTTAATTAATGTAAAAAGAATGTAATGTAAAGAAGTTACCAAATATCAATCTCCCAATGTTCTGAATCAAACAGTATGCCATATGCTTGGTTACACACGCATATGTGGAATTGACTACCCACAAATTGAGCCATTGCACAGTGGGCCAATTGTAGCAACTTTTCAGATTTTTCACAGTAAACACCCCTCTTATATCCCCCTCCCAACCCCTTAAAATTTCTGGATCTGCACACCATTAAGATACACAACGGTTCCATCTTTTATGCATATCTCCCCTGGTGCGGGCGAAAAACTGCAGACTGTTCAAATTCGGAGTTGGCTGAATATTTAGGTTTTTGAGCCATCGTGCATTCTCACTTTGTGGCTAGTCCGTTTCATGTCCGTATGTGTAACCATGCATAGGACTAACCGTTTGATTAGGCAATTTAGAGATCGATATTTTAACTTTTTTTTTACATTACATGGGGGTTTGACATGATTCTACTTTAGATTAGGTAGATTCTATGAATATATAGTTTGTGGGGCATTTCTGAGTTAAGGGGGTGTTTTGTGATAAAAACTGCAGACTATTCAAATTCAGAGGCTGAATATTTCGCGTTTTTGAGTCATCGTGAATTGCCTCCCTTCATGCCTTGTCGCTTCCACGTCCACGTGTGTAACCATGCATATGCCATACCATTTGATTCAGGACATTTGGGAGATTGATATTTGGTAGCTTGTTTTACATTACAGGGGTTTGGCATGATTTCTATCATTGAAATTTGTTTTATGTAATTTTTTTAGAAAATCTGCAAAACATGAGGACTTCTACAGAGAACTGCACCCGCATCATTAATGGTATCAATAAAAGAATTACAGAATTATGTAGAGGGTATTTATGAGATACAGGGGTGTTTATAACTGAGACTGTTCAAATACAGTGCAGGCTATTTTTTTTACTGCTATTTGACACTGGTTCCGCTTTGGGTTAGTTGGTAGCCATGTCTCTGAATACACCCGTGAATGTGGCATACCATTTTATTCAGGAGGGGTTAGGCTTTCATATTTCAGATGCTTTTAAACTTTCCTTTAGTTTTTAGCTGAAATTCACATTTGATTTTGTCTCTGATTTACAGTTGAGGGAAAAAATGAAAACGTGAGAAAAAAACTTGGATTTAGAGCTGCGCCCAGGTATCGCATTTTCCAAACTTACCTCATCATAATATACTGCAGGTATGTAGTTCCTAAAAATATAGTTCACTTTGGTGTAAAATTCTTGAAGGTGCTGTTTTAGTTTGGGGGGGTCTCTTATACAGAGAAAGTGGGGCACCTACATACAGTATATCTGGTATCGTTGACATCAGAGCGTTAAGAAAGAGTAAATTTTTGTGCATAACCATAAGATAACTATGAATAAAATTGGGAAATTTCCATGAAAGTTGCAAATTTCTAAATTTTTTTTACCGAGTAAAATGTCCAGAAAAGTTACAAAATTATGTTACAATGCTAAAATAATATAATGCTATATAATATTTACTGCAAGGTTTCCTTCTGTAAATTTTGACTGAACCAAATAAGTCAAAAATCCTGAATTTTTTTCTGTCACAGAATGCACACAAACTGATATAAAGTGATACATTGTCAGACAAAGTGATATAAATCTGATCATGAATGCCACAACAATGCATGGTTAAAATGACCCTGGTTTATGTTGAATTACACCTCTCAGCATCTTTTCCTTAAGTAATTAAAGGAGAACTAAAGTCTCCAGACAACATTGTCCCAATAGATAGAGCACATTCAAAACATACAACAAGCTGGTCTCACCTCTCCCCTTGTGGGGCAATTGGGTGATTTCTGAAAATAGCCTGTGAGTACTAGGGGTCAGCTCCCACAATCCACCTTAGTGGGTAAACCCACAGCTAAGTGTCTGCGTGCAGGCACATGCTCTGTAGAGCTCAACAGATCAAAATAAAAAAGTTCCAGCCTTGCTTTCTAGAAGCTGACAGCCAGTCACTTATAGCACAGAGATCCTCCCTCTCCCTGATACAGAACAGAGATTTCGTTTTTTGTTTTCAAACACATTCAAGGCTCCTGTTCCTAACAATGATGTAATCCTTTATTTTTCATGCAAAAAGAAAAGTAATCTTTGCAGTGCATTTCATAGATAGCATGGATGTAAGAAATGGAATACTAACATTTCAGCAAAAATTAGATAAAGCTTCTAAATGTTCCTAGGCTTTAAGCTTATTCAGCGGTGGCTCACCTTGTAAGATGCCAGGGTTAGACACATACAGATCAGAAGGTTATGAGTTTGATTCCCCCAATGTATTTTTTATTTTTTGTTTCTATTATGTTCCTACTACAATATTCTACATGTACCATTGGTTTTTATAGTGTCTCTCTTAGACTAGCGGTAAGACTTCTGCTTTTAGCAAGACAGGGTAAATGTACAAGTTGCAGGTTCTATTCCCCACACTTACTTTTATTTTTGCTGAAATGTAAGTATTCTGTTTCTTACATCCATGCTATCTATGAAATACACTGCAAAGATTCATTTTCTTTTTGTATGAAAAGCAAAGGATTATATCATTGTTAGGACAGGAGCCTTGAATGTGTTTGAAAACAAAAAACTGAAATCTCTGTTCTGTATCAGGGAGAGGGAGGATCTCTGTGCTATAATGTGACTGGCTGTCAGCTTCTAGAAAGCAAGGCTGGAACTTTTTTATTTTGATCTGTTGAGCTCTACAGAGCATGTGCCTGCACGCAGACACTTAGCTGTGGGTTTACCCAACTAAGGTGGATTGTGGGAGCTGACCCCTAGTACTCACAGGCTATTTTCAGAAATCACCCAATTGCCCCACAAGGGGAGAGGTGAGACACAGCTTGTTGTATGTTTATGAATGTGCTCTATCTATTGGGACAATGTTGTCTGGAGACTTTAGTTCTCCTTTAAATTACTTAAGGAAAAGATGCTGAGAGGTGTAATTCAACAATAAACCAGGGTCATTTTAACCATGCATTGTTGTGGCATTCATTGATGCAGATTTTATATCACTTTGTCTGACAATGTATCACTTTATATCAGTTTGTGTGCATTCTGTGACAGAAAAAAATTCAGGATTTTTGACTTATTTGGTTCAGTCAAAATTTACAGAAGGAAACCTTGCAGTAAATATTATATAGCATTATATTATATTTAGCATTGTAACATAATTTTGTAACTTTTCTGGACATTTTACTCGGTAAAAAAAATTTAGAAATTTGCAAACTTTCATGGAAATTTCCCAATTTTATTCATAGTTATCTTATGGTTATGCACAAAAATTTTACTCTTTCTTAACGCTCTGATGTACAACGATACCAGATATACTGTATGTAGGTGCCCCACTTTTCCTGTATAAGAGACCCCCCCAAACTAAAACAGCACCTTCAAGAATTTTACACCAAAGTGAACTATATTTTTAGGAACTACATACCTGCAGTATATTATGAGTGAGGTAAGTTTGGAAAATGCAGATACCTGGGCGCAGCTCTAAATCCAAGTTTTTTTCTCACGTTTTCATTTTTTCCCTCAACTGTAAAATCAGAGACAAAATCAAATGTGAATTTCAGCTAAAAACTAAAGGAAAGTTTAAAAGCATCTGAAATATGAAAGCCTAACCCCTCCTGAATAAAATGGTATGCCACATTCACGGGTGTATTCAGAGACATGGCTACCAACTAACCCAAAGCGGAACCAGTGTCAAATAGCAGTAAAAAGAAAATAGCCTGCACTGTATTTGAACAGTCTGCAGTTTATAAACACCCCTGTATCTCATAAATACCCTCTACATAATTCTGTAATTCTTTTATTGATACCATTAATGATGCGGGTGCAGTTCTCTGTAGAAGTCCTCATGTTTTGCAGATTTTCTAAAAAAATTAACATAAAACAAATTTCAATGATAGAAATCATGCCAAACCCCATGTAATGTAAAACAAAGCTACCAAATATCAATCTCCCAAATGTCCTGAATCAAATGGTATGGCATATGCATGGTTACACACGTGGACGTGGAAGCGACAAGGCATGAAGGGAGGCAATTCACGATGACTCAAAAACAGCGAAAATATTCAGCCTCTGAATTTGAATAGTCTGCAGTTTTTATCACAAAACACCCCCTTAACTCAGAAATGCCCCCACAAACTATATATTCATAGAATCTACCTAATCTAAAGGTAGAAATCATGTCAAACCCCCATGTAATGTAAAAAAAAAAGTTAAAATATCGATCTTCTAAATGTCCTGAATCAAACGGTATGCCATATGCATGGTTACACATACGGACATGAAAGCGACTAGCCACAAAGTGAGAATGCACGATGGCTCAAAAACAGCTAAAATATTCAGCCAACTCCGAATTTGAACAGTCTGCAGTTTTTCCCAAAAAACACCCCCTTAACTCAGAAATGCCACAAACTATATATTCATGGAATCTACACACCTTTGACTACATAACGGTGTCATTGTTTAATTCACACCTCCAATGGTGTGGGTGCAGTTCTGCTGAGAATTTTGCACTTTAAGCAGATTTTCTAAAAAAAAAAAAATAATTTTTAATTAAATGTAAAAAGAATGTAATGTAAAGAAGTTACCAAATATCAATCTCCCAAATGTTCTGAATCAAACAGTATGCCATATGCTTGGTTACACACGCATATGTGGAATTGACTACCCACAAATTGAGCCATTGCACAGTGGCCCAATTGTAGCAACTTTTCAGATTTTTCACAGTAAACACCCCTCTATATTATACCCCCCCTCCCAAAAAAAAAAAACCCCTTAAAATATTCATGGAATCTGCACACCATTAAGATACACAACGGTTCCATTCTTTTATGCATACCATCAATGGTGAGGGCGCACTTTTCCTAAATTACAAAAAGAAACTTAAAGAAAGTTAAAAATGGGGGCAAATCCCCATGTATTGTAAAAAAGCAAATATTAATCTTATAAATGTCCTGAATCAAACGGTATGCCATATGCATGGACCAATAACATGGACCAATAACAGCAACTTTCCAGATTTTTCAAACCAAGAAATAATAAAACTTTTAGCAGATTTTCCCAAACAAATAAGGAAAAACAAGTTTTAAAGTTAAAAACAATGCCAAAGCCCCAAGTAATGAAAAAAGTTATCAAATATCAATCTCCCAAATATCCTGAATCATACGGTATGCTATTAAGTGAGACAATGCACAATAGCTCAAGAACAGCAAAAATATTAAGCAAACTCACAATTTGAATAGTCTTCAGTTTTTCACACTAAACATCCCCCTAACTCAGAAATACCCCCACAACCAGGGCCGTTTCTTAGCATAGGCAAATAAGGCAAAGAACTAGGGCGTAAAATTGTTAAGGGTGCCAGCTGTGCCACATTGGCACACAAAGAAAACAGCGCTTTACCTTGTTCTGTGCTAGAAAGCCTCGCTCGCACGTATGCACGCACGCACGCGTGGTCTGATTGTAAAGTGCGGTGAATTCATGTTTGGGGAATGTCCGAGGCAGACAGTTGAAAACTGGAGCACTGAACCCACAGCAGGAGGACTCTAGTGGCCACCCCAGAACACCAGTGGCAGTGTGAGTCTGGGAAATCCAAACCTGCTTCCTTTGTACGTAAGAAGCTCTGGCATCTGGCCCTGATCCATCTAGGAACTGCAACCACCTACCAGTCCACCGTCCACCACTGTATCTTGATTGATCTGCTTCCATTAGGTACAGTACAGTGTGCATGATTTTATTACTCATGGCTGTTGTTATATGTATTTAAACCACAAAAAAAAAAAAAAGTATGAGTATAAAATGGGCACACTATGCGCACTACTGATAGTTAACATAGAATATCTACCAAACTAACTAAAATAACCCCACAAGTGAGATGTTTTTAGAAACTACACACCCGCAGTTTTTTTTTACGAGTGAGGTAAGTTTCGATCAAAATGCAGATACCCGGGCACAGCTCTTCATCCAATTGTAAGTTATTTTCCCACATTTTCCTTTTTTTCCTCAACTGTAAAATCAGAGACAAATCAAATGAGAATTTCAGCTAAAAACTGCGAAGGAAAGTTCAAATGCATCTCAAATATGAAAGCCTAACCCCTCCCGAATAAAACGGTATGCCACATTCATGGGTATACCCAGAGACATGGCTACCAACTAACCCAGAGCGTGACCAGTGCCAAATGTCAATAGCAGCAAAAACAAAATTAGCCAGTTTTGTATTTGAACAGTCTGCAGTTTTTCCACAAAACACCCTCCCAACTCAGAAATACCCCCCACAAACTATATATTCCTGTAATCTACACATCTTCAGCTATGTAACGCTGTAGTTCGTTCATTCATGACATCAATAGTGTGGGCGCAGTTCTTCGTAGAAATTTGCACTTTTACCAGATTTTCAAAAAAAATGAACATTCAAAAAGGTAGAAATCATGCCAAAACCAAAAAATGGAATCTAAAAAAAAGTTACTAAATATCAATCTCCCAAATGTCCTGAATCAAAGGGTATGCCATATGCATGGTTCACACGCGGACGTGGAAGTGAAAAGCCACAAAGTGAGACAATGCACAATGGCTCAGAAACAGCAAAAATATTCAGCCAAATCTGCAGTTTTTTCCCACAAAACAACCCCCACAAACCATATATTTCTCAAAGCTACACACCTTTATCTATGTAATTCTGTTGTTTGTTCAATCATACCATCAATGGTGTGGGCGCAGTTCTTCGTAGAAGTTTGCAGTTTTAGCAGATTTTCTAAAAATTAGGTAGAAATCATGCCAAAACTCCATGGAATGTAAAAAAAAAGTTACCAAATATCAATCTCCCAAATGTCCTGAATCAAACGGTATGCCATATGTGTGGTTACACACGCAGACGTGGAAGTGAATAGCCACAAAGTGAGACAATGCACGATGGCTCACAATAAGCTAAAATATTTAGCCAACTCCGAATTTGAACAGTCCTGCAGTTTTTTTCACAAAACACCCCGTAACTCAGAAATACCCCACACAAACTACATATTCATGAAATCTACACACCTTCAGCTATTAATGCTATAGTTTGTTCATTCATACCATCATGGGGTGGGCGCAGTTCTTCATAGAAGTTCACATTTGTCTGAAAAAATTAGCAAAAAACAAATTCAAAAGTAGAAATCATGCCAAAACCTCATGAATGTAAAAAAAAGTTACTAAATATCAATTTTCCAAATGTCCTGAATCAAATGGTATGCAATATGTGTGTTTACACACGCGGACGTAGAAGCGAAAAGCCACAAAGTGAGACAAAGCACATGGCTTAGAAACAGCGAAAATATGTAGCCAACTCTGAATTTGAACAGTCTGCAGTTTTTTCCACAAACACACCCCGTCTTAGTAATAACCCCAACAACATATATTCCTGAAATTTACACACCTTCAGCTATGTAACACTGTAGTTTGTCTAAAGAATAATAGCTATGGCTGGATGCACTACCGTATTATTAATAGAATATGTGTGACCAGACTAATCTGTGGTGCTGGAGAATATAATAATGAATATTCATTTACACAATTTGGGAAGATACCCTTCCCCAGTATCTCCATAAGCACTCAAAACACTTGTAATTCAAAATTTAAAATGCAATTTATTTGCACCGAACAAATATATAAACACTCAAAACCCAACCCACTGTACCTCCCACCTCTTATTATAAACACAGATAGAAATAGAACATAGTCTGGGCGTCCCCAGATTGTTATATATTGAAAGGTCTCTATAAAAATGACCCAAGGAAAAGTGCTCCTATATAAAGTGGCTTGGTGCTATAAAAGTTGTCATTCCTTGGGTCATTTTTATAGAGACCTTTCAATTATAACAATCTGGGGACGCCCAGACTATGTTCTATTTCTATCTGTTTTTATAAAGAGGTGGAGGTACAGTGGGTTGGGTTTTGAGTGTTTATATATTTGTCGTGGCCAATAAATTGCATTTTAAATTTTGAATTCAAGTGTTTTGAGTGCTTATGGGATACTGGGGAAGGGTACTTCCCAAATTGTGTAAATTGAATATTCATTATTATATATCTCCAGCACCACCAGATTAGTCTGGTCACACATATTCTATTAATAATACGGTAGTGCATCCAGCCATAGCTATTATTCTTTAGACAACTACAGTGTTACATACTGAAGGTGTGTAAATTTCAGGAATATATAGTTTGTTGGGGTTATTACTAAGTTACGGGGGTGTTTTGTGAAAAAACTGCAGACTGTTCAAATTCAGAGTTGGCTACATATTTTCGCTGTTTCTAAGCCATCGTGCTTGTCTCACTTTGTGGCTTTTCGCTTCTACGTCCGCGTGTGTAACCACACATATGGCACCATTTGATTCAGGACTTTGGAAAATTGATATTTAGTAACTTTTTTTTACATTCCAGAGGTTTTGGCATGATTTCTACCTTTTGAATTGTTTTTTTGCTAATTTTTTCAGACAAATGTGAACTTCTATGAAGAACTGCCCCACCCCATTGATGGTATGAATGAACAAACTATAGCATTACATAGCTGAAGGTGTGTGAGATTTCATGAATATGTAGTTTTGGTGGGTATTTCTGAGTTACGGGGGTGTTTTGTGAAAAAAACTGCAGACTGTTCAAATTCGGAGTTGGCTAAATTTTAGCTTATTGTGAGCCATCGTGCATTGTCTCACTTTGTGGCTATTCACTACTCCACGTCTGCGTGTGTAACCACACATATGGCATACCGTTTGATTCAGGACATTTGGGAGATTGATATTTGGTAACTTTTTTTTTACATTCCATGGAGTTTTGGCATGATTTCTACCTAATTTAGAAAATCTGCTAAAACTGCAAACTTCTACGAGAACTGCGCCCACACCATTGATGGTATGATTGAACAAACAACAGAATTACATAGATAAAGGTGTGTAGCTTTGAGAAATATATGGTTTGTGGGGGTTGTTTTGTGGGAAAAAACTGCAGATTTGGCTGAATATTTTTGCTGTTTCTGAGCCATTGTGCATTGTCTCACTTTGTGGTTTTCACTTCCACGTCCGCGTGTGAACCATGCATATGGCATACCCTTTGATTCAGGACATTTGGGAGATTGATATTAGTAACTTTTTTTTAGATTCCATTTTTTGGTTTTGGCATGATTTCTACCTTTTTGAATGTTCATTTTTTTTGAAAATCTGGTAAAAGTGCAAATTTCTACGAAGAAACTGCGCCCACACACTATTGATTCATGAATGAACGAACTACAGCGTTACATAGCTAAGATGTGTAGATTCAGGAATATAGTTTGTGGGGGGTATTTCTGAGTTGGGAGGGTGTTTTGTGGAAAAACTGCAGACTGTTCAAATACAAAACTGGCTAATTTTGTTTTGCTGCTATTGACATTTGGCACTGGTCACGCTCTGGGTTAGTTGGTAGCCATGTCTCTGGGTATACCCATGAAGTGGCATACCGTTTTATTCGGGAGGGGTTAGGCTTTCATATTTGAGATGCATTTGAACTTTCCTTCGCAGTTTTTAGCTGAAATTCTCATTTGATTGTCTCTGATTTTACAGTTAGGAAAAAAAAGAAAATGTGGGAAAATAACTTACATTGGATGAAGAGCTGTGCCCGGGTATCTGCATTTTGATCGAAACTTACCTCACTCGTAAAAAAAAACTGCGGGTGTGTAGTTTCTAAAAACATCTCACTTGTGGTTATTTTAGTTAGTTTGGTAGATATTCTATGTTAACTATCAGTAGTGCGCATAGTGTGCCCATTTTATACTCATACTTTTTTTTTTTTTTGTGGTTTAAATACATATAACAAACAGCCATGAGTAATAAATCATGCACACTGTACTGTACCTAATGGAAGCAATCAATCAAGATACAGTGGTGGACGGTGGACTGGTAGGTGGTTGCAGTTCCTAGATGGATCAGGGCCAGATGCCAGAGCTTCTTACGTACAAAGGAAGCAGGTTTGGATTTCCCAGACTCACACTGCCACTGGTGTTCTGGGGTGGCCACTAGAGTCCTCCTGCTGTGGTTCAGTGCTCCAGTTTTCAACTGTCCTCCTGACATTCCCCAAACATGAATTCACCGCACTTTACAATCAGACCACGCGTGCGTGCGTGCATACGTGCGGCGAGGCTTTCTAGCACAGAACAAGGTAAAGCGCTGTTTTCTTTGTGCCAATGTGCACAGCTGGCACCCTTAACAATTTATCCCCTAGTTCTTTGCCTATTTGCCTATGCTAAGAACGGCCCTGGTGTGGGGTATTTCTGAGTTAGGGGGATGTTTAGTGTGAAAAACTGAGACTATTCAAATTGTGAGTTTGCTTAATATTTTGCTGTTCTTGAGCTATTGTGCATTGTCTCACTTAATAGCATACCGTATGATTCAGGATATTTGGGAGATTGATATTTGATAACTTTTTTCATTTGGGCTTTGGCATTGTTTTTAACTTTAAAACTTGTTTTTTACCTCGTCTATGAAACACTGGGTCTGGAATTCTGTGTATGTATGAAAGCATGGCACCGTAATGTAGCTGAAGGTGTGTAGATTCTAAAAAATATAGTGTGGGGGGAATTTCCAAGTTTCGGGACTGTTTCCTTAGAAAAAGGGTAGGCTGTCAAATTACAGAGCACTTTGATTTTTTCTTGTAATTGCATTGTACATGCGTCCCATTTGAGCAGTTGGTGGCCACGTCTCTGTGTGCATCCACACATATGGCATAGAGTTTGATTCAGGACATGTGGGAGATTGATATTTAGTGGGGGGTGTTTTATTTGTGGGGGTATTTCCAAGTTTTGGGGCTGTTTGAAATTACAGAGCACTTTGATTTTTTTCTGTATTTGCACTTATGCATGCTTCTTATTTGAGTTAGTTGGTGGTCATGTCTCTGTGTGCACCCAAGCATATGGCATACCGTTTGATTTAGGACATTTGGGAGATTGATATTTAGTGAGTTTTTTTGCTTGTCAAGTGGGTTTAGGTAGGATTTCAACCCTTGAATCATCTCATTTTACTTTTCACAAAACCTCCTAAAAATATGGAGTTCATGGATCACTGGGTCTAGAATTCTTCATGTATGTAGAAAGCATGGCACTGTAACGTAGCTGAAGGTGTGTAGATTCCAAAATATATAGTTTAGTTTGTGGGGGGAATTTCCATTTTGGGACGGTTCCTTAGAAAAAGGGTAGGCTGTTCAAATTAAGAGCACTTTGATTTTTTCTTGTAATTGCATTTGTGCATGCATCCCATTTGAGCTAGTTGGTGGCCACGTCTCTGTGTGCATCCATGCATATGGCATACCATTTGATTCAGGACATGTGGGAGATGATATTTAGTGGGGGGGTTATTTGTGGTGGGCATTTCCAAGTTTTGGGGTGTTTGAAATTACAGAGCACCTTAATTTTTTTCTTGTAATTGCACTTATGCATGCTTCCCATTTGAGTTAGTTGGTGGCCATGTCTCTGTGTGCACTCATGCATATGGCAACGTTTGATTCAGGACATTTGGGAGATTGATATTTAGTGAATTTTTTTGCTTGTCAAGTGGGTTTAGGTAGGATTTCAACCCTTGAATCATCTTATTTTATTTTTCACAAAACCTCCTAAAAACACAGATTTCTAGAATCACTGGGTCTGGAATTCTTTGTGTATCTATGAAAGCATGGCACCATAATGTAGCTGAAGGTGTTTAGATTCTAAAAATATATAGTTTGTGGGGGGAATTTCCAAGTTCGGGACTGTTTCCTTAGAAAAAGGGTAGGCTGTTAAATTACAGAGCACTTTGATTTTTTCTTGTAATTGCATTTGTGCATGCGTCCCATTTGAGCTAGTTGGTGGCCACGTCTCTGTGTGCATCCACACATATGGCATAGAGTTTGATTCGGATGTGGGAGATTGATATTTAGTGGGGGGGGTTATTTGTGGGGGGTATTTCCAAGTTTTGGGGCTGTTTGAAATTACAGAGCACTTTGATTTTTTTCTTGTATTTGCACTTATGCATGCTTCTATTTGAGTTAGTTGGTGGTCATGTCTCTGTGTGCACCCACGCATATGCATACCGTTTGATTTAGGACATTTGGGAGATTGATATTTAGTGAGTTTTTTTGCTTGTCAAGTGGGTTTAGGTAGGATTTCAACCCTTGAATCATCTCATTTTACTTTTCACAAAACCTCCTAAAAACATGGAGATCTATGGATCACTGGGTCTAGAATTCTTCATGTATGGATGAAAGCATGGCACTGTAACGTAGCTGAAGGTGTGTAGATTCCAAAAATATATAGTTTAGTTTGTGGGGGGAATTTCCAAGTTTTGGGAGGTTTCCTTAGAAAAAGGTAGGCTGTTCAAATTACAGAGCACTTTGATTTTTTCTTGTAATTGCATTTGTGCATGCATCCCATTTGAGCTAGTTGGTGGCCACGTCTCTGTGTGCATCCATGCATATGACATACCATTTGATTCAGGACATGTGGGAGAATGATATTTAGGTTTTATTTGAGGGGGGCATTTCCAAGTATTGGGGCTGTTTGAAATTACAGAGCACCTTGATTTTTTTCTTGTAATTGCGCTTATGCATGCTTCCAATTTGAGTTAGTTGGTGGCCATGTCTCTGTGTGCAACCACACATATGGCATACCATTTGATTCAGGACATTTGGGAGATTTGGTGACATATTTTTCATTACTTGGGGTTTTGGCAGGGATTTTAACTTTGAAACTTGTTGTTTCTTATTTTTTTTCAGAAAAATGCAAAAAAGTGCAAAATTCTATGAAGATCTGCGCACTCACAATTGGTGGTATGAATGAAAAAATGGCACCATTGCTTAGCGAAGGTAGTAGATTCTAAGAATATATATTTGGGGGGTATTTTTGAGTTAGAGGGGTGTTTAGATTGTAAAATCTTAAAAGTGCTGTTATTGGGCCACTAAGCATTGGCTCATTTTGTGACTAGTGGCTTTCATATCCGTGTGTGTAACCATGCATATGGCATACCGTTTGATTCAGGGCATTTGGAAGATTGATAATTGACAAGTTTTTTTTACATGACATGGAAATTTGCCATGAATTTTAAACTTTGAATTGTATTTTTTATAAATTTTTCCTGAAAATTGGTAAAATAGCGAATGTTACAAGAAACTGCGCCCACACCATTGGTGGTATGCATAAAGAAATCGCATCATTGTATAGCTGAAGGTGTGTAGATTTCAGGAATATATAGTTTTGGGGGATTTCATATAGAGGGGTGTTTAGTCTGACAAATCTGAAAAGTTGCTGTAATTGGGCCATGTTTCATTGGCTCACTTTGTGGCTAGTTGATTCCACATTTGCGTGTGTAACCAACATAGGGCATACCGTTTGATTCAGGACATTTGGGTGATTGATATTTGGAACTTTTTTTACATCACTTGGGATTTTGGCATGATTTCTACCTTTGAAGTTGTTTTTTGTTTATTTTTTCAGACAAATGCGAACTTCTACAAAGAACTGCGCCCACACCCTTGATGTGAATGAACAAACTACAGTGTTCAATTTACACAATTTGGGAAGATACCCTTCCCCAGTATCTCCATAAGCACACTCAAAACACTTGTAATTCAAAATTTAAAATGCAATTTATTGGCACAGACAAATATATAAACACTCAAAACCCAACCACTGTACCTCCCACCTCTTATTATAAACACAGATAGAAATAGAACATAGTCTGGGCATCCCCAGATTGTTATATATTGAAAGGTCTTATAAAAATGACCCAAGTCAAAGTGCTCCTATATAAAGTGGCTTGGTGCTAAAAGTTGTCACAAAGTCTGGATCGTAAATTCCAAGTTCGGTTTACACAGAAATAACTCAGCCTATTATGGCCTCCGCTCTTTCCAAGTAAATATTCAAACTCCTCCGGAAACAAAAAGCAACATGGACGCTATATACAGTCACATTCAGGCTTACCGGGACTTTTAACGGGATCTCATATCCTGGGGCTACTCATCCTGCTGTAGTATTTAACATAAGCTTTTACGATGGTCGAGCCTCAGTCCCTGCTTCACCCGGTGCAATCGCTCTTGGACTTATCTTGCGCCAATCAATGTGTTTCATCTCTCAAACCGCCAAGCCAACAGGCAGCACATGTTCGGTATCCCCTACCGACGCGGGTTTCGCTTGTAATCGTTTTTCCCACAGCTTCGTCAGGGTCTCACGAGAGTTAAAACAAGACCTATACGTATATACATTTAACTAATGGGCAGGTCAAGTTAAAGAAACAAGATTTAAAGATACAGTGCACCTATATACAATTAAGCTTCAAGTGTTGAAGGGGATGAACATGGCGTTCATCCCCTTGATCATCACTTTTCACACACTCCCAATAGGGATATTTACAAAAAACACGTAATGTATGGCATCATTTAAACCATTAGGTATTTCCGTACGGAGATTAAAGATCATCTGCTTTCATTTTGAAGCAAAGTTCTTATGTTACCTCTCTCCTGTCCCAAGGATACCTTTTGGATACCCATAAATGTGAAAATAACATTCTTGTCATTGTGATATTCATGAACATGTTTTGCCATAGCACTTCTGTCTACTTGACTATTCTGTGTTGCTCTCACATGTTCCGCTATTCTAATAGATAGCTTTCTCTTTGTCTGACCTATGTATCTAATTCCACATTTACATTCTAATAAATAGATTACCTGGGTACTTGACAAGTAATTAAACCATTTACTTTATACTGTTTTCCATTAATTCCTCCAAATGCAGCATCTTGATTCATATATTTACACATTTTACACTTGCCACAAATTCTATTTCCCTTTGCCTGAGGGATATCTAACCAACTTTCCATATGACTTCTCGAGGGTTCAGATGGCTTGGGGAGAGAAGTCCCTCAAATTCTTCCCCCTCCTTGCCGTCATCTGCGGATACGTCCCTATACATTCTTTTAGTTCATCATCATCACTTAGAAGGAACCAATATTTTTGCAAAAGCCTTTTACCTTAGGCCACTCGTTATTGTATGTAGTTATAAAGCGAATGGGATTTTCTCTTTTTACTGCTTTTTTTGTATATAGATGTAGCTTTATTTTATATAGAAGTCAACCTCCTGCTTTAGTAGAGCTACCTTAAGCCTTTTGGATTGCTTTTTCTTATAACCTCTTGCCTGAACCTTCGTTTCATGTCCTGACTGTTCCAAATATTTACTATCTGAGGAACAGTTACGTCTTAGACGCTGAAATTGCCCTATGGGTATCCCTTGTATAAAATTATATGGATGATGGCTAGTGGCAAATAATAAGGAATTTACCGCAGTGTCTTTCTAAATGTTTCTGTAATCAAAGTGTCACCTTCCCTAGTGATCCGAAGATCCAGAAAATAACAGATTTATTATCCCAATGTGTCGTTAACCTGATGTTTTTATCATTGATGTTAAGTTTATCAATAAATTTCTGTAATGACTCTTCAGAACCATTCCACATTGAACAAAATGTGGCATTATGGGTCCGATATATGGACGACATCTTGATGGATGGGACACTTGAAGCTTAATTGTATATAGGTGCACTGTATCTTTAAATCTTGTTTCTTTAACTTGACCCGCCCATTAGTTAAATGTATATAGTATAGGTCTCGTTTTGAACTCTCGTGAGACCCTGATGAAGCTTGTGGGAAAAACGAGTACAAGCGAAACGCGCGTCGGTTAGTGGATGACCGGAACAGTGTGCCTGTTGGCTTGGCGGTTTGGAGCGATGGAAACAGCATTGATTGGCGCAAGATAGTCCAAGGCGATTGCACGGGTGAAGCAGGAGGCTCGACCATCGTAAAAGCTTATGTTACATACTACAGCAGGATGAGTAGCCCCAGGATATGAGATCCCGTTAAAAGTCCCGGTAGCCTGAATGTGACTGTATATAGCGTCCATGTTGCTTTTGTTTCCGGAGGAGTTTGAATATTTACTGGAAAGAGCGGAGGCCATAATAGGCATGAGTTATTTCTGTGTAAACCACGAACTTGGAATTTACAGAATCCAGACTTTGTGACAACTTTTATAGCACCAAGCACTTTATATAGGAGCACTTTTCCTTGGGTCATTTTTATAGAGACCTTTCAATATAAACAATCTGGGACGCCCAGACTATGTTCTATTTCTATCTGTGTTTATAATAAGAGGTGGGAGGTACAGTGGGTTGGTTTTGAGTGTTATATATTTGTCTGTGGCAATAAATTGCATTTAAATTTTGAATTACAAGTGTTTTGAGTGTTATGGAGATACTGGGAAGGGTATCTTCCCAAATTGTGGAAATTGAATATTCATTATATATATCTCCAGCACCACCAGATTAGTCTGGTCACACATATTCTATTAATAATACGGTAGTGCATCCAGCCATAGCTATTATCTTTAGACAAACTACAGTGTACATGCTGAAGGTGTGTAAATTTCAGGATATATAGTTTGTTGGGGTTATTACTAAGTTACGGGGGTGTTTTGTGGAAAAAACTGCAGACTGTTCAAATTCAGAGTTGGCTACATATTTTCGCTGTTTCTAAGCCATCGTGCTTTGTCTCACTTTGTGGCTTTTCGCTTCTACGTCCGCGTGTGTAACCACACATATGGCATACCATTTGATTCAGGACATTTGGAAAATTGATATTTAGTAACTTTTTTTTACATTCCATGAGGTTTTGGCATGATTTACCTTTTGAATTTGTTTTTTTGCTAATTTTTTCAGACAAATGTGAACTTCTATGAAGAACTGCGCCCACCCCATTGATGGTATGAATGAACAAACTATAGCATTACATAGCTGAAGGTGTGTAGATTTCATGAATATGTAGTTTGTGTGGGTATTTCTGAGTTACGGGGGTGTTTGTTGAAAAAAACTGCAGACTGTTCAATTCGGAGTTGGCTAAATATATAAAGTATAAGTATAAGTATATAAGTATAGGTCTCGTTTTGAACTCTCGTGAGACCCTGATGAAGCTTGTGGGAAAAACGAGTACAAGCGAAACGCGGTCGGTAGTGGATGACCGAACATGTGCTGCCTGTTGGCTTGGCGGTTTGGAGCGATGGAAACAGCATTGTGGCGCAAGATAGTCCAAGAGCGATTGCACCGGGTGAAGAGGAGGCTCGACCATCGTAAAAGCTTATGTTACATACTACAGCAGGATGAGTAGCCCCAGGATATGAGATCCCGTTAAAAGTCCCGGTAGCCTGATGTGACTGTATATAGCGTCCATGTTGCTTTTTGTTTCGGAGGAGTTTGAATATTTACTTGGAAGAGCGGAGGCATAATAGGCTGAGTTATTTCTGTGTAAACCACGAACTTGGAATTTACAGAATCCAGAATTTGTGAGGAAAAGTGCTCCTATATAAAGTGGCTTGGTGCTATAAAAGTTGTCACAAAGTCTGGATTCTGTAAATTCCAAGTTCGTGGTTTACACAGAAATAACTCAGCCTATTATGGCCTCCGCTCTTTCCAAGTAAATATTCAAACTCCTCCGGAAACAAAAAGCAACATGGACGCTATATACAGTCACATTCAGGCTACCGGGACTTTTAACGGGATCTCATATCCTGGGGCTACTCATCCTGCTGTAGTATGTAACATAAGCTTTTACGATGGTCGAGCCTCCTGCTTCACCCGGTGCAATCGCTCTTGGACTATCTTGCGCCAATCAATGCTGTTTCCATCGCTCCAAACCGCCAAGCCAACAGGCAGCACATGTTCCGGTCATCCACTACCGACGCGCGTTTCGCTTGTACTCGTTTTTCCCACAAGCTTCATCAGGGTCTCACGAGAGTTCAAAACGAGACCTATACTTATATACTTATACTTATACTTATATATATTTAGCCAACTCCGAATTTGAACAGTCTGCAGTTTTTTTCACAAAACACCCCCGTAACTCAGAAATACCCCACACAAACTACATATTCATGAAATCTACACACCTTCAGCTATGTAATGCTATAGTTTGTTCATTCATACCATCAATGGGGTGGGCGCAGTTCTTCATAGAAGTTCACATTTGTCTGAAAAAATTAGCAAAAAACAAATTCAAAAGGTAGAAATCATGCCAAAACCTCATGGAATGTAAAAAAAAGTTACTAAATATCAATTTTCCAAATGTCCTGAATCAAATGGTATGCCATATGTGTGGTTACACACGCGGACGTAGAAGCGAAAAGCCACAAAGTGAGACAAAGCACGATGGCTTAGAAACAGCGAAAATATGTAGCCAACTCTGAATTTGAACAGTCTGCAGTTTTTTCCACAAAACACCCCCGTAACTTAGTAATAACCCCAACAAACTATATATTCCTGAAATTTACACACCTTCAGCTATGTAACACTGTAGTTTGTCTAAAGAATAATAGCTATGGCTGGATGCACTACCGTATTATTAATAGAATATGTGTGACCAGACTAATCTGGTGGTGCTGGAGATATATAATAATGAATATTCAATTTACACAATTTGGGAAGATACCCTTCCCCAGTATCTCCATAAGCACTCAAAACACTTGTAATTCAAAATTTAAAATGCAATTTATTGGCACAGACAAATATATAAACACTCAAAACCCAACCCACTGTACCTCCCACCTCTTATTATAAACACAGATAGAAATAGAACATAGTCTGGGCGTCCCCAGATTGTTATATATTGAAAGGTCTCTATAAAAATGACCCAGGAAAAGTGCTCCTATATAAGTGGCTTGGTGCTATAAAAGTTGTCACAAAGTCTGGATTCTGTAAATTCCAAGTTCGTGGTTTACACAGAAATAACTCAGCCTATTATGGCCTCCGCTCTTTCCAAAAATATTCAAACTCCTCCGGAAACAAAAAGCAACATGGACGCTATATACAGTCACATTCAGGCTACCGGGACTTTTAACGGGATCTCATATCCTGGGGCTACTCATCCTGCTGTAGTATGTAAATAAGCTTTACGATGGTCGAGCCTCTGCTTCAACCGGTGCAATCGCTCTTGGACTATCTTGCGCCAATCAATGCTGTTCCATCGCTCCAAAACGCCAAGCCAACAGGCAGCACATGTTCCGGTCATCCACACCGACGGCGTTTCGCTGTACTCGTTTTCCCACAAGCTTCATAGGGTCTCACGAGAGTTCAAAACGAGACCTATACTATATACATTTAACTAATGGGCGGGTCAAGTTAAAGAAACAAGATTTAAAGATACAGTGCACCTATATACAATTAACTTCAAGTGTCCCATCATCAAGATGTCGTCCATATATCGGACCCATAATGCCACATTTGTTCAATGTGGAATGGTTCTGAAGAGTCATTACAGAAATTTATTGATAAACTTAACATCAATGATAAAAAACATCAGGTTAACGACATTGGGATAATAAATCTGTTATTTTTCTGGATCTTCGGATCACTAGGGAAGGTGACACTTTGATTACAGAAACATTTAGAAAGGACACTGCGGTAAATTCCTTATTATTTGCCACTAGCCATCATCCATATAATTTTATACAAGGGATACCCATAGGGCAATTTCAGCGTCTAAGACGTAACTGTTCCTCAGATAGTAAATATTTGGAACAGTCAGAGGACATGAAACGAAGGTTTCAGGCAAGAGGTTATAAGAAAAAAGCAATCCAGAAAGGCTTTAAGGTAGCTCTACTAAAGCAGAGGGTTGATCTTCTATATAAAAATAAAGCTACATCTATAAGTACAAAAAAAGCAGTAAAAAGAGAAAATCCCATTCGCTTTATAACTACATACAATAACGAGTGGCCTAAGGTAAAAGGCATTTTGCAAAAATATTGGTTCCTTCTAAGTGATGATGATGAACTAAAAGAATGTATAGGGACGTATCCGCAGATGACGGCAAGGAGGGGGAGAAATTTGAGGGACTTGCTCTCCCCAAGCCATCTGAACCCTCGAGAAGTCAATATGGAAAGTTGGTTAGATATCCCTCAGGCAAAGGGAAATAGAATTTGTGGCAAGTGTAAAATGTGTAAATATATGAATCAAGATGCTGCATTTGGAGGAATTAATGGAAAACAGTATAAAGTAAATGGTTTAATTACTTGTCAAAGTACCCAGGTAATCTATTTATTAGAATGTAAATGTGGAATTAGATACATAGGTCAGACAAAGAGAAAGCTATCTATTAGAATAGCGGAACATGTGAGAGCAACACAGAATAGTCAAGTAGACAGAAGTGCTATGGCAAAACATGTTCATGAATATCACAATGACAAGAATGTTATTTTCACATTTATGGGTATCCAAAAGGTATCCTTGGGACAGAGAGGAGGTAACATAGAGAAGCGTTTGCTTCAAAATGAAAGCAGATGGATCTTTAATCTCCGTACGGAAATACCTAATGGGTTAAATGATGCCATACATTACGGTTGTTTTTTGTAAATATCCCTATTGGGAGTGTGTGAAAAGTGATGATCAAGGGGATGAACGCCATGTTCATCCCCTTCAACACTTGAAGCTTAATTGTATATAGGTGCACTGTATCTTTAAATCTTGTTTCTTTAACTTGACCTGCCCATTAGTTAAATGTATATACGTATAGGTCTTGTTTTGAACTCTCGTGAGACCCTGACGAAGCTTGTGGGAAAAACGAGTACAAGCGAAACCCGCGTCGGTAGTGGATGACCGGAACATGTGCTGCCTGTTGGCTTGGCGGTTTGGAGAGATGGAAACAGCATTGATTGGCGCAAGATAAGTCCAAGAGCGATTGCACCGGGTGAAGCAGGGACTGAGGCTCGACCATCGTAAAAGCTTATGTTACATACTACAGCAGGATGAGTAGCCCCAGGATATGAGATCCCGTTAAAAGTCCCGGTAAGCCTGAATGTGACTGTATATAGCGTCCATGTTGCTTTTTGTTTCCGGAGGAGTTTGAATATTTACTTGGAAAGAGCGGAGGCCATAATAGGCTGAGTTATTTCTGTGTAAACCACGAACTTGGAATTTACAGAATCCAGACTTTGTGACAACTTTTATAGCACCAAGCCACTTTATATAGGAGCACTTTGACTTGGGTCATTTTTATAGAGACCTTTCAATATATAACAATCTGGGGATGCCCAGACTATGTTCTATTTCTATCTGTGTTTATAATAAGAGGTGGGAGGTACAGTGGGTTGGGTTTTGAGTGTTTATATATTTGTCTGTGCCAATAAATTGCATTTTAAATTTTGAATTACAAGTGTTTTGAGTGCTTATGGAGATACTGGGGAAGGGTATCTTCCCAAATTGTGTAAATTGAACACTGTAGTTTGTTCATTCATACCATCAATGGTGTGGGCGCAGTTCTTTGTAGAAGTTCGCATTTGTCTGAAAAAATTAACAAAAAACAACTTCAAAAGGTAGAAATCATGCCAAAATCCCAAGTGATGTAAAAAAAAGTTACCAAATATCAATCACCCAAATGTCCTGAATCAAACGGTATGCCCTATGTATGGTTACACACGCAAATGTGGAATCAACTAGCCACAAAGTGAGCCAATGAACAATGGCCCAATTACAGCAACTTTTCAGATTTGTCAGACTAAACACCCCTCTATATTAGAAATATCCCCCAAAACTATATATTCCTGAAATCTACACACCTTCAGCTATACAATGATGCGATTTCTTTATGCATACCACCAATGGTGTGGGCGCAGTTTCTTGTAACATTTCGCTATTTTACCAGATTTTCAGGAAAAATTTATAAAAATACAATTCAAAGTTTAAAATTCATGGCAAATTTCCATGTCATGTAAAAAAAACTTGTCAATTATCAATCTTCCAAATGCCCTGAATCAAACGGTATGCCATATGCATGGTTACACACACGGATATGAAAGCCACTAGTCACAAAATGAGCCAATGCTTAGTGGCCCAATAACAGCAACTTTTAAGATTTTACAATCTAAACACCCCTCTAACTCAAAAATACCCCCCAAAATATATATTCTTAGAATCTACATACCTTCAGCTAAGCAATGGTGCCATTTTTTCATTCATACCACCAATTGTGAGTGCGCAGATCTTCATAGAATTTTGCACTTTTTTGCATATTTTCTGAAAAAAAATAAAGAAACAACAAGTTTCAAAGTTAAAATCCCTGCCAAAACCCCAAGTAATGAAAAATATGTCACCAAATCTCCCAAATGTCCTGAATCAAATGGTATGCCATATGTGTGGTTGCACACAGAGACATGGCCACCAACTAACTCAAATTGGAAGCATGCATAAGCGCAATTACAAGAAAAAAATCAAGGTGCTCTGTAATTTCAAACAGCCCCAATACTTGGAAATGCCCCCCTCAAATAAAACCTAAATATCATTATCACACAGGTCCGAATCAAATGGTTGTCCTATGCATGGATGCACACAGAGACGTGGCCACCAACTAGCTCAAATGGGATGCATGCACAAATGCAATTACAAGAAAAAATCAAAGTGCTCTGTAATTTGAACAGCCTACCCTTTTTCTAAGGAAACCGTCCCAAAACTTGGAAATTCCCCCCACAAACTAAACTATATATTTTTGGAATCTACACACCTTCAGCTACGTTACAGTGCCATGCTTTCATCCATACATGAAGAATTCTAGACCCAGTGATCCATAGATCTCCATGTTTTTAGGAGGTTTTGTGAAAAGTAAAATGAGATGATTCAAGGGTTGAAATCCTACCTAAACCCACTTGACAAGCAAAAAAACTCACTAAATATCAATCTCCCAAATGTCCTAAATCAAACGGTATGCCATATGCGTGGGTGCACACAGAGACATGACCACCAACTAACTCAAATAAGAAGCATGCATAAGTGCAAATACAAGAAAAAAATCAAAGTGCTCTGTAATTTCAAACAGCCCCAAAACTTGGAAATACCCCCCACAAATAAACCCCCCCACTAAATATCAATCTCCCACATGTCCTGAATCAAACTCTATGCCATATGTGTGGATGCACACAGAGACGTGGCCACCAACTAGCTCAAATGGGACGCATGCACAAATGCAATTACAAGAAAAAATCAAAGTGCTCTGTAATTTGAACAGCCTACCCTTTTTCTAAGGAAACAGTCCCGAAACTTGGAAATTCCCCCCACAAACTATATATTTTTAGAATCTAAACACCTTCAGCTACATTATGGTGCCATGCTTTCATAGATACACAAAGAATTCCAGACCCAGTGATTCATAGAAATCTGTGTTTTTAGGAGGTTTTGTGAAAAATAAAATAAGATGATTCAAGGGTTGAAATCCTACCTAAACCCACTTGACAAGCAAAAAAATTCACTAAATATCAATCTCCCAAATGTCCTGAATCAAACGGTATGCCATATGCATGAGTGCACACAGAGACATGGCCACCAACTAACTCAAATGGGAAGCATGCATAAGTGCAATTACAAGAAAAAAATTAAGGTGCTCTGTAATTTCAAACAGCCCCAAAACTTGGAAATGCCCACCACAAATAAACCCCCCCACTAAATATCAATCTCCCACATGTCCTGAATCAAATGGTATGCCATATGCATGGATGCACACAGAGACGTGGCCACCAACTAGCTCAAATGGGATGCATGCACAAATGCAATACAAGAAAAAATCAAAGTGCTCTGTAAATTGAACAGCCTACCCTTTTCTAAGGAAACCGTCCCAAACTTGGAAATTCCCCCACAAACTAAACTATATTTTTGGAATCTACACACCTTCAGCTACGTTAAGTGCCATGCTTTCATACCTACATGAAGAATTCTAGACCAGTGATCCATAGAACTCCTATTTTTAGGAGTTTTGTGAAAAGTAAAATGAGATGATTCAAGGGTTGAAAACTACCTAAACCCACTTGACAAGCAAAAAAACTCACTAAATATCAATCTCCCAAATGTCCTAAATCAAACGGTATGCCATATGCTGGGTGCACACAGAGACATGACCACCAACTAACTCAAATAAGAAGCATGCATAAGTGCAAATACAAGAAAAAAATCAAAGTGCTCTGTAATTTCAAACAGCCCCAAAACTTGGAAATACCCCCACAAATAAAACCCCCCACTAAATATCAATCTCCCACATGTCCTGAATCAAACTCTATGCCATATGTGTGGATGCACACAGAGACGTGGCCACCAACTAGCTCAAATGGGACGCATGTACAAATGCAATTACAAGAAAAAATCAAAGTGCTCTGTAATTTGAACAGCCTACCCTTTTTCTAAGGAAACAGTCCCGAAACTTGGAAATTCCCCCCACAAACTATATATTTTTAGAATCTACACACCTTCAGCTACATTACGGTGCCATGCTTTCATACATACACAAAGAATTCCAGACCCAGTGATTCATAGAACTCTGTGTTTTTAGGAGGTTTTGTGAAAAATAAAATAAGATGATTCAAGGGTTGAAATCCTACCTAAACCCACTTGACAAGCAAAAAAATTCACTAAATATCAATCTCTCAAATGTCCTGAATCAAACAGTATGCCATATGCGTGGGTGCACACAGAGACATGGCCACAAACTAACTCAAATGGGACGCATGCACAAGTGTAATAACAAGAAAAAAATCAAAGTGCTCTGTTTTTTGAACAGCCTACCCTTTTTCAAAGGAAACAGCCCTAAACTACCCCCCCACAAACTATATATTTTTGGAATTTACACATCTTCAGCTACATACCAGTGCCATGATTTCATGCATACATGGAGAATTCCAGACGCTGTCATCCATAGAACTCCGTGCTTTTAGAAGATATTGTGAAAAATAAAATAAGATGATTCAAAGATTGAAATACTGCCTAAACCGACTTGACAAGCAAAAAAACCCATTAAATAGCAATCTCCCACATGTCCTGAATCAAACGGTGTGCCATTTGCGTGGGTGCAAATAGAGACGAGGCCACCAACTAGCTCAAATGGGACACATGTAGAAGTGCAGTTACAAGAAAAATTTTTAAAAACGCCACAACCCACCCCCCCCCACACACTCTCCCCCTTTTAGTGGTATTTTAGTGAAAACCGGTTAGTACAGAGAGTCACACACGTTTTTGCACACTTTACTGATCCTAAAAATTCAATCCGGTCTTTTTTTGGTACCTCTGCAAAATTTCCTTATAAAATAGGCTTAGTTTCCCTTGAAATCCTACAAATAAGTATCTGCGTTTATTTTACCGATATCACTGGGAAGATTGGGAAGCTTGGAGAAGACAAAGTTTTTTTAAATTTATGGCTTTAGTGTAAAAAAAAAGGGGGGGTGTGTATCACTTTAAGAATTTTTTTGTGTGCATGTCCCCCTTTTTTTTTTAATCATTCCCAAAGATAATCATCAGATCATCTTAGGGAATGATAACAAACTTAAATGCCTGTTTTCCAATTCGAAATCCAATCGGAAAAATCACTTCCTGGAAATCATTTTCCAGGAAGTGATTTTTCATTCATTGGCAAAGATCAATAATTTGGTGATCAAAAGTGATCACCAAATTTTGATCTCTGTCCCCATTTTTTTCTAAGTCTTTGCTAAGTAGTAAAGACTTAGAAAAAATCCTATTTATGAATGGAACTCTGAGTTCCATTCACAAAATGTATAGTAAGGCTGTCACACTGACAGCCTTACTATAGCAGGTACTGCACTTCGATCTGAATGGAGATGTGCAGTACCTCCACTACACCACCAAGGGCAGACTGGGGGAAGCCTAAGGGAAGACCCCGGTGAAGCAGGAAATCCTGTGATGTCACCGGGGTCTCCCTTATCGCAGGACTTCCTCCTGCTCCCGGCAATAGGCTGCCGGCTCTTTAGAAAAGGGCTGCTATCTCCTGATCCCCCCCCCCCCTTGGATTTGGACAAAACCGAGGGGGCTAGGGGGGCAGTTGAATGCTGCCCCCCGATCGGGGCAATTTTATTTTTTTAAAGGGGAACTAAAGTCTCCAGACAACATTGTCCCAATAGACAGAGCACATTCACAAACATACAAAAAGCTGTGTCTCACCTCTCCCTTTGCTGTGGCCATTGGAAGATTTATGAAAATAACCTGTGAGTACTAGGGGTCAGCTCCCACAATCCACCTTAGCTGGGTAAACCCCCAGCTAAGTGTCTGCGTACAGGCACATGCTCCATAAAGCTCAACAGATCAAAACAAGGAAGTTGCAGCCTTGCTTCCTAGAAGCTGACAACCAATCACATTATAGCACAGAGATCCTCCCTCTCCATGACACAGAACAGGGATTTCAGTTTTTTGTTTTCAAACACATTCAAGGCTCCTGTCCTAACAATGATATAATCCTTTGCTTTTCATACAAAAAGAAAATGAATCTTTGCAGTGTATTTCATAGATAGCATGGATGTAAGAAACAGAATACTTACATTTCAGCAAAAATAAAAGTAAGTGTGGGGAATAGAACCTGCAACTTGTACATTTACCCTGTCTTGCTAAAAGCAGAAGTCTTACCGCTAGTCTAAGAGAGACACTATAAAAACCAATGGTACATGTAGAATATTGTAGTAGGAACATAATAGAAACAAAAAATAAAAAATACATTGGGGGAATCAAACTCATAACCTTCTGATCTGTATGTGTCTAACCCTGGCATCTTACAAGGTGAGCCACCGCTGAATAAGCTTAAAGCCTAGGAACATTTAGAAGCTTTATCTTTTGCATGGAATATAATAGAAACAAAAAAAAAAGTTTTAGCTGGGGTATTGAACTTGTGATCTTCTGAACTGTATGTGTCTAACCCTGGTGTCTTACAAGGTGAGCCACCACTGCACAAGCTGAATGTCAGGGTACAATTAGAAGCTTTATCTTTCTCATGGAATATAATAGAAACAAAAAAAGCTACATCTGGGGTATTGAACTTGTGACCTTCTGAACTGCGTATTTTTTAAATCTGGTGCCTTACCTGGTGCGCCAACACTGAATAAGCAGAGAGTCCAGCTACATTTGGTAACTTTATCTTTTGCTAGTAAAAGAATAATTTAAAAAATGGAATATGGAATCCCTGATAACTTAGAAAGCTGCTTGTTACCCTGCAGTTTATTTTCTAGCAACTCACACTGACTGGTAAATAAACTGCAGGGTAACAAGCAGCTTTAAAAGTCTTATCAGGGATTCCATATTGGTGTGTAGACATCTGTATAGAAAACACTTTGTGCATAGAGACAGTGAATACTGGGGTCAGGGGGCGTGGTTCTTTGATGACTTCATGGGCTGTGGGTTGTACTGGCAACAACATGGAAGCCTTCTTATTTACAGAATCTATTTCTCACATATATTAAATGCAATGTACCACAGAAGAATCTTACAATGTATAGGTGTTCTGGGGAGAAAAACTTTCACATTAGGTTTTTGAAAATTTAAGTTTAGTTCTCCTTTAATGGGGAAGCCACAGATCGTATATTCACGATCTGTGCCAGTTTAAGCCTTTCATGCACAGATCGTGAATATACGATCTGTGGCACTGAAAGGGTTAAAGCAGTTGGAAGTGTCCTTCTTTAAAAGGGTAGGGAACATTTCAATTACATGACTAAAGCATCGATTTCAACCACTAAATGAAGTGGAACAAAGGTTTGTAGTGCTTCACAACTTTCCAAATCTTTCCCCTGATGAACTGGACAACCAATGTACAGCATCTCCATCACCTGTAATAGGACAGTCTGATCTGGATGGAAAAAAACTGGCATTGGAAATGCAAACATTTCCGGACCTTTCAAAACCTGACATGACCAGCCTTGAACTATTGTCTTTTTTAAACCAAAGACATTTAAAAGAGATTTGCCCAAATTTGTGGATTGCACTCAGGATTGCAGGAAGTACTCCTGTGAAAATAGCTTCTGCGGAGAGAAGCTTCTCCAAACTAAAGCTCTTGAAAACTTACCTAAGGTCCTCAGTGTCACAAGATCGTCTTAATGGCCTTGCTATGATCAGCATTAGCAGAGATATATTGAGGAAGCTTTCATACCAAGATGTTATAAATGACTTTGCTACAAGAAAGTCAAGGCGTGTTACTTTTTAAAGCACATTATTTGATGTTTTATTGTTTACTTGTTATTAATAAATATTTTGTAACTGCCTGTGTCAAATGAGTCCATATCTATAGAATCTGCAGAAGGTTAAGTATTTCCAAATATAATTTACAGTGAGAGCAGTTATATTGGTTGTATCACATCATCACATAGATTTTCCATGCATTTTAAAGTTATGTCTTATAGTTGTTTATTATATTTTAATTATTGCTATGCAACATTGTATTGCTTAAAGCACATATCACAGAAAATATTCATGCACTTTGACTCTGCACTTTTAAGTTGTTTTATTGTTTTGTTATGTTATAATATTTGAATTATTATGTAACACTGAGAACATTTATATTGCACGTATAACATCATTGTATAGATTATTTATGCACTTTTAAGGTTGCACTTTTTAAGTTCTGTTTATTTGTGGGGAAGTTAAAGTACTTGCATCTTGTAGACACTTCTATGTTGTTGATGTTTTAGCTGCTTATATCCTTAGAATCACCTGGGATCTTGCCTAGGGCACCAAGATGACTAGAAATGGCCCTGCCCACAACTATATATTTTTGGAATCCACACACCTTCAGCTATATAACAGTGTCATCCTTTCATACATACATGAAGAACTCTCTTGTGAAAAAATTAATTAAGGTGATTAAATGGTGCAGAATTTTGGATGCAATTTTTGGTAAAGTTTAGTGAAGAAAATTAAGTAAAAAAGATAACCCAAAGTTAGAAATCTTCCCAAACTTATATGATAAGTAGAAAAATCCCACTAAGTATTATTTTCCCACATGTCCTAAATCAAACGGTATGCCACATGTGTGGGTGTAGCCAAAAAAGATGACCAAGGCATAAAAACAATTACAGAGAAAAGATTGAACCAACTCTGTATTTTGAACAGCTTTCAAAATACAGAAATACCCCCAACAAACCTATGACTATGTGACTATGTAATTATTTCATACTAACATGCAAACTTCTGCAATTTTTTTTAGAAATTCACACTGGCAGATTTTCTGAAAAAGAGGCAAAGAATGTTCAAATCTTGGAAATCTTGTCCAAACCTCCAGAACATTAAAAAAAAAAAAAATTTGAAATTCCACCTAAATATTGATCTACTATATGTTCCGAATAAAACTGTACCCTACATGCATCAGTGCATACAGAAACACAATCAGCAAATAGCCACCAAGGGAGCCAACACATAATATTGCTCTAAGTGCATGCTCTAAGTGCATACTTGCATTTTATAAACACCCCCTTACCTGGAAAACAATCCCAAAAAATATATTTTTGGAATCTACACACCTTTAGCTACAAATCGATGCCATTGTTTCACACCTATGTGCAATTCCAGATGCAATTCTTCATAGACCTTCACGCTCTTAGGAAATTTCAGGGAAAAAAATAAGAAAAAAAGATTTTGCCCCAACCAATCAAATGTTAACTTTTAAATGTTAAATAATATCTGATTGGTTGGGGCAAAATTAGCACCATTTTTAACAATAAGAGCTTTTATTTAATCTCCCTCTATATATTTTTAGAAAGCACACACCTTCGGCTATATTGTTTTATACGTACATGCAAAATTATGCACACAGTTCTTTTTAGAAATTTTTGAAAAGAAAAGTGAAAAAAACGTAGAAATCTTGAACAACCCACAGTTAAAATATAACAGCCCTCTAAATATTGTTCTTTCCATTGTCATTAAAGGGCCTGTCCACCCCTAAACAAAAAAAAATTTAAATTAAATAAAAAAAAGATTTTAGTTTGTGCCTTCCTGCACCCCAAATAAAGGATTTAAGTATTATCCCTATTTTAGTGGTAGGAATATAGGAGAATGCCACAGAGTGTATAGGATTTTGGGCAAAAGAATCATTTTGATGATGTTTGCGCGGCCTGTCACCCCAAGAGGCAGTTTGGACCAAATTAGTGTTTTGGATTTAATTAGGGTGATAAGGGGTTCGATATTAAGGGGGATAAAGTCCGATGCATGTCTTGAGATATTAATGCCTAAGTATTTAATGGAGGTTGTTCTATTCAGGGGGGAAGGGACCAAGGGGGTCTCAGGTGGGAAGCAGTTAAGTGGTAAAATTTGGGATTTTGCCCAGTTTATTAAAAGTCCAAAATATTCTCCATATTCTGTGATTAACTGTAGTGCTGTTTGAAGAGAAACGCCTTGGTCCGCCAAATAAAGAAGCATATAATCAGCGTTGAGGCTGATTATTTCCTTTAGGTTGCCTTTACTGAGGCCACGGATATTTGGGTGGGTACGTAGTTGAGCTGCGAGTGGCTCTACTACGATAGCATACAGGAGGGGCAATAAGGGACAGCCTTGGCGGGTGCCTCTTGTTAGTGTGAAAGGAGGTGATATTATGGTGTTTGCTAAAATACTCGTTTTGGGGTGTGAATAGAGGATTTGGACCCACCTTATAAAACTGGGGCTGAACCCGAAGTTATGTAGAACTTGCCAGAGAAAGGGCCATTCCACTGAATCAAAGGCTTGTGCCGTGTCAAGCGAGACTATACATCTGGAGCCTGTTTCGTCATGGTTCGATCCCAAATTTGCAGAGTCTACGTGTGTTAAGCGAAGTGTTTTTCCCGGGGATAAATCCTGTATGGTCTGTGTGTATGATTGAAGTTATGTGTTTGTTAAGTCTTAGTGACAAAAGCTTAGCTTGTATTTTAATATCTACCTGCAATAGGGAGATAGATCTGTAGGAGTCGGGCAGTAACAGGTCTTTTCCTGGTTTGGGAATGAGAGTTATGAGGGCTTCTTGCATTGATGGAGGAATTGTGTTGGGTGTAAACATAGCGTTGTATAATGACAGAAGCTTTGGGGCTAGAGTTTCTAAGTACGTAGTATAAAATTCGGCAGGTAGACAATCTGTACCTGGTGTTTTGTGGCGTGGAATTGTTGAAATGGTTTGCTGGATTTCAATTTCGCTGATGGGGTTATCTAGTTCAAGGCGTGCTTCAGGTGAGAGGCATGGGAGATGTATTGGGTCTAGAAAATTGTGGATTTGCTCAGGGGTGTGTTGTAAGTTTGAAGTATATACTTTGGTGTAGTAGCTAACTAGGTGCTGTGACACCAGTAGTGGGTCAATGGTGATTTGTCCTGAAGATGAAAGTAATTTGATGATTGTTGGTGGCTTGTGCTCATTGTTTGCCATAAAGGCCAGGAGTTTACCGCAGCGCTCACCGTGTTCAATTTGCGATTGTGATCTAAAATATAAGTTTTTTTGGGCCTTGGATTTGTATATTTTGTCGGTTTCCCTGGTTTGTAGTTTAAGTGCAGCAGCAGTGCTCATGGTTGGGTTACTCAGGAATTCTGTCTGGGCTGCTCGGAGTGCAATGGTGGCTCTGCACTCAGTTTCTGCCGATTTTTGTTTTAGTTTATTGATAGTGAAGCTAAGAGTCATTTTTGCGTACATTTTAAATGACTCCCATACAGATATTTCAAGAGCAGTGCCATCATTTCCGGTAAAGAAATCCTCCCACTCAGCTGAGAGGTCATTATCTTCTGAAATAAGGTGGAGCCAGAATGGGTTCAGTCTCCACTGGCGGAGTTTGGGGGAAGGTATCTAACCATGCTAGTTCCACCCAACAGGGGCGTGATCTGACAGAATTCTAGGGGCGAAGCCTGAGTTTAGCAGTTTAGGAGTGAGTATTGCATGGATAAAGATGCGAAACATTGTGTTATGGGACCCTGAGAAGCAAGAGAATTCTTTTTTGTTGGGGTGACAGGTGCGCCATGCATCTATCAAGAAAAGGGATTGCATGGTTCTGGCAAATCAAGTAAGTGGGTTGGGGGGGTAACCAAAGAGGGGGGTGAAGGCGGTCCTGTTCAAGGTCCATTACCATGTCGCCCCATCCATGGATATTCGCGTGGTCAGCTAGAAATTGGAGGGCGGCTTGGAGAGCTGACATGGCAAATGGTGGGGGGAACATATGATGCTAGCACAAGTAAAGGTTTGTTGCAAATTTTAGCATATAATAGTATGTAAGTGCCCCGTCTGTCTAACCTCAGGTCCACCAGCTCGAGTTGTATTGATTTAGGAATTAATAGGGCTAGGTGGTGAATTGGGAATGGTAGGCCCATCCAACCCATGGTCTCTTGAGAGCCAGTTGTTGTTGGCCGTAGAGATGGGTTACTAGGAGTACTGTTATATCGGCACGCTGTTTTTTTTTTATCAAATTGTAGTACGGCCGTACGTTTAATCTTATTTTGAATTCCCCGGACGTTCCAGGTTAACAGTCTAACAGGGAGATTCAATAAAAGTTCTTATCGTTTTAAATGGTGTTAATTTTGCCCCAACCAATCAGATCTCATTTAACATTTAAAAGCTAACATCTGATTGGTTGGGGCAAAATTAGCACCGTTTTAAACAATAAGAATTTTTGTTTTGCATGATTGTTAGGTGTCATAGTTTAACACTGGGGGACATGAGGCCAGACCGAGGCATTGCATTGCAGGCAAAACAGACATAGCACATCATTATAAACAGTAGTTAAACTAAGGCTATTGGTGTTATGCAGTGAATTCAAAGGCAGATAATAACTATATACATTAGACCCGGCTCTGCACCAGATAACCAGTGCGAGCATTGTTTCCTAAACTGTAAACTGTTAAACTTCTAACAGGAAAAGGTTAGTTGTACAGTTTGAACCCGATTATTGGGTCTGTTGGGGCGAATAAGGTTTCCGCTGAGTTGTAACTTTTAGCAGAGTCTTAGTTTGAACACCTTGGTAGTAAGGTTCTTTGTGAATAGTAGTTAAGTCCATAGTCTGCTTAATATAAGTTGAGGGGGGAAAAAGTGGAGGAGGGATGGGGAACAGTGAAATCCGTTGTGGAAGGTTGGTAAGAAATGTTCACTTATCCCCTTCTTCTCGGGTTATCAGGGGGGGACTTAAGTATTAGTTGTTGCACATGAATTGGTAAGGGGTGTAAACACTTGCAGCTAGTGTTAGGGGGGAAAGTCTTTTGTAAGAATGGGGTTGTAATTATCTGTATATGACCGGAGGGTTCGTCTTAGGCTGCATCAATGTGGGATGCTGGGTTCAGGTCTTTCTCGGGAGTCCAACCATGTTGAGGCATCAGCCGCTGTGGTGAAGAATTTAGTGGCGTCCCTGTCCACAATCCGAAGCCCGGCTGGGAAAATCATAGAAAATTTGACATTGGAGGTGCATAGGCGGCGTTTCACATCTGTGAATTTGGGGAAAAAAAAAAAAAAAGATTTTAAAACACCCCCTTAGTCCCAGAAAGTGAAGAGTAGTAGCTGTCTTCCTGCAAAAAGGTTTCTGCCTCCTGTGCTGCCTCTGGGAGGGTATTATGGCAGAAAGCCCTTTCCCCCTTCTCTCCCACCATCCAGATCCATCCATCCACCTAGCGTTAATTCCATTTTCTGTAGTGTAGGGCATCCCTGCCCACCCCACTTGCCATGTAATTTTGTTTTTAAAAAAAAGGATTTAGAATGCTACTTACAACCCTTCATTCCCGCGGCGCTCTCTATTGTCAGCAGCCGCGTCTGTGATTGGCTGCTTCTCGATCCTCGGCACCTTGGTGCCACCCCCTGCTTCTATTTGGAGCAAAAACAGGAGCAGCTAGGCTCTGGGCTGACAGCCGCTCTACTTCCTGGTTGTGACTGTAAGGTAATTGGGCGTGATGTCACGCTGTGCCTTGACTGTCAGCCGCATCCTGGAAGAAGCGCAGGCAGAGCCGTGCAGACTGGCTGAGGGACCAGGTCAAGTAAGTCACTTCAGGGGCATTTACATATAATGGGAAACTGGGGTTCGGGGGCATTTGTATGAAAAGTTTTTTAAGGCTGGACATGTCCTTTTAGGGCTCATACCCACAACAATACTATTGGTCGCATATCAATGGAACGCATGATGTAATTGAGTCGCAACAATTTACGGAAGCCCAGAAATACCTGGAATCATGAATATAAAGAGCATAGACTGTAGGACCATACAGACCCCTTGAAAAAGCTGCTAAAGGAAACAAAATGCGTTGGAAAGTCCAGGATGGCTGGCAGCCACAACATCGCATCAACCAATCACTGTTGCAGCTGGCGGTTTGAAGAAATTTGACCATGCGAGGTCTATGTTATGGGGGTTTCCAGTGCACATCTGTTTAAAGGGTGCAAATACCCTTTAAACAGATGTGATAAATCTGAAGGCTCGTACACACGCTTGATTTTCCAGACGGCAGAGCGGTACACCCGTCAAGCGGCCGTTCTGGACGAGAATCGTCCGTGTGTATGCGCTCCTTCAGGGGTTGCTTGTTGATCCGTCTTGTGGATCGACGACCAACCCCTGCTCTGCCGAGCATGTGTACGAGGCTTTAGATATACAGATTTTAGAAACTTGCATTTGCACTTTGTTTGCATCTTTTTGCATTGAATAACATCTTGTTTTAAATTGAAGACTGCTGTTTTATATGAGTGCATATTCATTTATATTTATGGTATGATGTATCAGTAACTTGAACTGATTTAAATACTGATATTGTTGTATTTGGTCTTTCTTTTCTGGGTGTCTGAGTGGAAGAAAAAAAGTGTAGTTCTTACCAATATTTAACTTTTATATCAAAAGTACAGTGGAACTAGGACTTGCTACACTACAGATATTCTTATGTTTTTTGTTTATATAAATGCTAGTCAATAGCCAGAACCAGCAAGATCTTCTACATAGGATATAGATTAACTGAAGAAAAATGCACTAGTAAAAGTGTTCATACACCTTGTTGATTTTTGGCAATACGTTAGTTAGTATCAGCAACCATTATTTCAAGCAGAGATATTTAATGCCAGAGTATTTAAAGTGAATGTCCACCGCTCTTTTCAAAAATGAATATATAGTAGATTACCCCCCAAAAAGTTTGTTTTAGCCAAAAGCTTTAATTCGGCTCCCACACAGAGCTATTATACTTATATCATGCTCCTCCTCACTCCACCGCCCCGGCTCTGCACTTCCAGGTAAGGCAGTCAGTGTCAGCCATGACAGTGACGTCACAGCCAATTACTGACTGCCATTCCCAGACCAGTCTACACTGCGGCTGCTCAAGAACACAAAAAGAACACAGCAGCTGCAGTGGAGATTGATTGAGGAACCTGGAAGCGGCGGTGGAGCAAGGAGCTTGTCTTGTGAGTATAATAACTCTGTGTGGGAGCAGATTTAAAGCTTTTGGCTAAAACGATCTTTAGGTTTTGGGGGGTAATCTACAATATATTCATTTTTGAAAAGAGTGGTGGACTTTTCCTTTAATGGCAGCTGATTGCTAGTGTTAACATAGGTGAAGGGAGAATTACCCAGAGCCGCACAGCCTCTGGTGAATCACTTACTGGAGATTCATCCAGAGCACCTGCATTACTGGTGGAATCTTCTTTAAAATGTATGAATGTACCTGCATGTTATCTATTTAGATACGTACAACTGAGACATTGCGTTTAGGCCAAGGTTGTCTTTACCAAATTCCCTATTTTTTTTTACCCTGTAATGGGGTATTAAAAACCCAAGGCTTATGTCAATGTTGCATTTAGCAGTAGTCTATTAATCCAAAAAGAGGAAGTGCTGAAAAAATGGACACCATACCTACACTGGAGGCTAATTAGTGAGACAATAAAACATGCTTATACAGTCAGCAATAGGGCAATACATTTACATATATTTCATCAATCCTATATGCATCCTTTGCAATTACATTACATAACATAAATAACTCCTCCACCTGTCCTAGGAGTCATGAATATGATGTAGATTTTTAGCATTTAATATGGGCTTACTCTTTAATATTACAATTGCTATCTATCTTTGTGGCTACTGACAAAATGTTGTACATGGTATAATAGATGAAAATATAAAATTAGATTCCTAAGGGCTGATCCCCTCTTATACTGAACCTTAACATTATCCATTTGATATGGAGATAGACAAAAGCTGTAACTCCAGATGTATCCTGACGTTTCAAAAACTGCTTGACCTGATCATTTTTCCTTCGCTATTATAATCAGTGTTCATTGCAAACCATGATCTGGCTGGGAAACATTGCAGGAACATCGGCAGGTTAAGGCAGGGCCCTACTTGAATGTCAAATCGATGTAATTTCCAGCCAGTGTATGACTAGTTTACAAATCAAAAAGAAGTCACAGGAATCACACACTATTTAAGTGCATGTCCACCCCTAGATCAAAAATCTATGCTTTTTTTCTGCCCCCCGAATCCACAAGATCATTATAGTTACTTACCTCCCCTCAGTCCCTGAAGCCCTTAAGATTAGCTCTGCATCCTGGTGCACCACCTCTGTCCTGCAGCCTGGTCTGTAAAAGCTGGTGGAGAAATGTAAGTATTATGGGCTTCAGGGGCAGTGAGGAGGTAAGAAGCTATAACGATTTTGCGGTTGGGGAGGTAAGTCTTTTGATCTGGTGTTTGGCATTTCCTTTAAAGGTTATCTATACAGAAAAATAGGTTATTTTAAATTGACCATAACTGGAAACTATAATTCTTCCCAACAAATCATTTTTTGTTAAACTGACCCCTATTTCTTTAGATTTCCAATCTAAAGCTTCTTATATTTCAGCTGTCAATCACGTTCCTTGCTCTCAAAAACTATTCTCCTGTGAGTAGTTTTACTGTAGCTGGAATGGTGGCAGAGTTTTGACAGTTGGAATGCTGTGTGCAGGCTTGACAGTTGGTTTGTGGGGGAAAAAGTCAGGTCGGATGGAAGTGGGAGTGGTTAAAAGAGGATGGGGGGATACTGCTCCTAAACAAAATGTGCGCTGGATTGAAGGCATGCAGCAACACATGCAAATCAGAGTAAGTGCTACTTACATGTATTTAATTATAGAATAAGATGAGGCAATGTCATTTTTTCAGTATAGTGTCCCTTTAAGGATTTCAATAGATTTTCTTGTTAGGTTGTTATTGATTACTTTAATTTTTACTTTGCAAAGTAATATACAAACAAATAAATGGGCTTTGACACCTCTTTATATTTTTGTGTTTCAAATAAATGCCAGTCTGCACAACATTTTCTAAAGGAATTGCATAATATATACTGATGTTGGCAATGTGTCTTTTTTCTTTACATATTTGAAACAACTGCTATGTTACCAATGCTATCCAACCTATCTAAGGTTAAGGTGGTTATTTTGTGTATTGTGTAAGGGGCTGAAAAGTGTGTTAAATACTGCAGGAAAACACAACACTGCAATCTAAAAACATATAAATCAATTCTGTAGAACAGTGTTAACAAGTGTGGTATAAGTAATTAACAGGCATTATGTAATGCACAACAGTTAAGACTTGTGTTAACACTGACAGCAAAGATTAATAAAGCATTTATAAAACCTTTAAACCCACCACACTGCAGCTGTAAAACGGTTGTACATTTTTATGGGGTATATTTTAAACTGGCCTTTTGATTCATTTAAATGGGGAAAGTAATTACAAGGATGGGTAATTTCATTTAAAAAGGTTTAAAAAAACTCATTTTAATGTAATTGAACCACTCAAACAACTTTTTGTTCACAAATGTCTACATTTGCATGATTTACAGTATCATTAGCCCTTCCCAATGCTTTGGCACTCCAACCCCTTTCCTATCAATCAAATTAGTAGTCTTCAGATGGGAACCTCTCCTGGGATGAATCTCTTCACTTCTTTTAATAATGGAAGAAAATCTGTTAACATCCACATATTTTCCCACAGGCTACTTGGAGTAGAAAGAATAGCTCTGAGCTATTATTCATATTTTGAATATTTAATTCTTAGAATTGTGTAATAGATTTAGTTGTTTAGATTGACATTACAGTTTCGTAAACTTTGGTGTGTATTGAGTTGAACTATTTGTTTACTTTATTATTAAATATTTTGATATAAAGAAATGGCATCATTATATATATTCCCTGTACAAATGTAAAGTGAAAGTAGTCTAGGCAGTTCCTGTTAGTCCTATAAATATACTACTCGCTATTTAATCCTTCGTCCCAACAGACCATTTGGCCCTTCCGACTGTTCGTCCAGGACGAAGGACTCTTAGACGCTGCAAACGTAACCTTACCCGATAGTTCGATGCGAATGTGGTTTTCTGGCGCATCTGATCGGCCATTCGTCCGATTTGGAAAAACAAATGGTTGGACGTTAGTCGCGGGTCGGTGAAAAGGCAATTTTTGTGTGTACACAGCCTAAACATTAGGGAAGTGTTGATGTTACCCATTTGAATCAGGACAAAACTCATCAACATTAAAACCACTTTTAGATTCATTAGATATGCCTGTTCGGTCTATCAATATTTAAGGACCAATAATTGATCAATACTGTTAAGTATAATTAATGTGTAAAATCTATTATTTATTGTTAATAAAGTATTATTATTGGTAATATGCACATAATTGCCAATTAGCCTATCCTTGTGCACTCATGACCTCTGGCCCCTGCTGTGTCATCCAATCCATTAGCAGCCTTTCAGTCCCTTAGATCTCAGTGGGACTTGATGTAACATCTATTCTTTTTCAGCAAAGAAACATGCTTCTGTATTCATGTGCCCATTTCCACTTTCTGCTGCATTGTCTTGTCCTTCTGTTCCCTGTGTTGCTAACCTGGTCACAACTTCTTGACCCTGTGTTCCAATTCCTCCCAAATGACTTGTAAGCCCTATTGTATGAAAAGAAAACTTTTGCTTTTTTTTGTTTTAAATTTGAGTCAACAGTTTGTTTCCAGCAGAGCAGTTGCCCTATCAGTTTTTTTGTTCAGCTTTGATCTTCTTTTAAGGGAATTCTCCATTTTTTCCTCACTTACATTGTCAGGCGGATTTTGACATCCTTTAAAGAAGCCCTTAACTGATCTCTAAGGAAATGAAAAGAAAGTGATTATTTCCACTTTTCTTATCCTTCAGAAATGTAAAATGATTTCAGCAGACTTTCAACATTCAAAAAATCAATTGAAAGCAGCTAAAAGTTAACAATGGTAACTAGAGGCAAAAGTAAAATTAAATTACCATTCATTTTGCGATCACAAAAAAGATTGGGTCAGGCGGTTCTTTCTCATCGCGCAAACCCGGAATATCCTTGCGGGAATATAGGAAAGTAAGTATGGGCACCTGCAGACATCTAAGCAGCATCAGACCCATTTTTCAGTATTAACACAAAGCAACATACATTGAGTTGCCTTACAAGGATTCCTCATGCAGAATGTGGGTTTGAATTTTGGTCCATCCCTATTCAACATCTGAACCGACAAATGGCGAATTGGCTTTCTTACCTGTGATGTTCCCTGGCTGGATAACATGGTATGTTCAAGGTTCCTTCTGTAAGCTGGATAGTAAAGTTATTGGGCCAGGTAGTTGTTCGGAACTTCGCAGGATAATCAGATGGTAAATTGATTGTAAACCTTTGGATCGGTTTCAGTGGCGTAATTTCCAGGGGTGCAGGGGGAGCAACCGCAGGGGGGGCCTGGCAGTCAAGGAGGCCCCCTCTTATTTTTCCTATGACAGATATAGTCTGAACCCAGAAAACTACAGTGGATGAAGCACATATAGGGGTCCCATCATAGTTTAATTGGGTTGAAATGTAAATTCAATTGCACAAATCTCAGCCTCAAGTAAATCTGATTTTAAAAAATTGCACTATATGTTCTATATTGTAAATTTTCTTTACTTTGTCTAAATATAGACACAAAAATATATATTTCAAGGCAAGGTCATTATATACTGAACTTCCAGTCAGGTCTACTTAAGAAGTATTCAAATTAGGTATTTTGTAACAACAATGATGATCAAAGCAAACAATGTAAGAACAATAGCTTTAATTGTCTTGTGTGAAATGCATTCCTACAGAGATACAATCAGTTAGTGTCTGGCAGAAAAACACTTCACATTTTTTCCAAATCAGTGGTCTAGCTTTCTACCTTTTAAAGTGTCCTTAAACTACATGCAGATTCGTAGTTACCATTACCATACCATACATGACCAACTAAACTAAAGGCAGGATTGTAAATCGCAAAGTGGTCAAAATATCAACAAACAAACCAATTACCGTACATTCTTACTAACTAGGATGTATTTTGACTATATATTGGCAAGAGGATATTTGAAGGGAAAAAGATATCTATTTGTTTAAATTGCATTAAATATAATGCAATTATAATTAGTGCCAAAATAGGCAAGGAACAACCGATATTGTATTGTAAATTTGGTGTAAATATTTTAACACTTTCATTTTATTTCATAGAGATTTGAGGCAACTGGTTAAATTAACAGTGGTTTAAACAGCAAAGTTAAGCTCGGTACACACCTAGCGATTTTTCCTCCTGACCGACCGTTCGATACTTTCGACCGGACGGATAGGAGGAAGGACTGTCGGTCACGGCAAAAGCAGCCACGTCCGACAGTTGCCACGACCGATAGTGTGGTCCATAGAGGGCCACACGATTGGACGAGGTTTTCCACCATGTCCGATCGTCCTTTCGTCCGAACTATTGGTCGATCGGACCGAAATATCTCATTGTGTGTACCCAGCTTAACAAAATGTTAATTATTCCCTATTGGACTATTGTTTGTCTGGCTCAGAGGAAGATAAGATATCTAAAGGTTCGTACACACATGTGATCTTGGCACCATCCCATGACCCCCGACACACACCCACAATGAACGGCCATGGCGGATCAATAATGACCCCCGACTGAATGCATACACACATGTGATTATTGACCGAAACAAGCATTCTTTGCATGCATGAGCATGCTATGGAGTCGTGGATCAGTACCAATATCGGACGTGTGTATGAGCCTTAAGAAATCTTAACCTCCTCTGAGCCAGACAAACAATTGACTCTTTAATGTCAGTTAGAGTTTACAGTAAGACAAGGCAAAAAGTAAAAAATTACAATTTTTATTGCTGTTCTATCATGCCATGATATTAAAGGGATTAAATGGCATGTTAGACCCCCTTAAGGTGCCCATAAACTTGAGACTTCAGGCTCAAATTCATGTCAGATTTCATTGGAATCTGATGGTGTATTTGTCCAAAGTGCAAATACACAGTATGACTCATTACATATTCCATATATATACAGAATAGAAGGCAGTAGTTTGTCAGCTTTCCGATTTGCTGAATATCAGAGTTTAGATACCTTACCTTGAATTCATTCAATCCATTTTATAACAGCAAATTGGATAATTTCCCAGTTGAAAAACAATTCTTCGGCTTCAAGATTGGTTGTGGACACAAATTTTCATTGCCTCCTATCAACTCCCTATACATTAGTATTGGAAGCCAATAGTAATAGCTGCATGTGTAGCCACCTAAACAATCTTCCCTGTGTAGCATATAAGGAGGTCAGATTAGAAATGTGTATTTGTAGCAGATACAGATATTACAATGGCATTATACACAGCTTAATGCTGGCTATACACTGCCCTGATATTTCTTTAAAAGTTAACATCTAAGGCTGGGTACACACAGTGAAATGATTTGTTACGACCGAGCGTTTGCTAATAGCGAGCGCTGGTTCAGGACAAATGACTGTCGGTCACGGTAATAGTTCGCAAGGCCGATCTGGACAAACAAGCTCGGTCGCAGATGCCCTGCACACGCCATCGTTCACCGAAGATATCTTACCATGTGTAACCAGCCTAAAATTGGTATGTTCTGCAGTTTCAATCAATATTCACTGTTCATTTGCAATCGATATTAGAACATAAGATTTAACATCTAGCACCACTCAGTCGCAGTGAACTAGGGGCATATTTATAAAAGTCTACATTTTTCGCCTAGTTAATAAAAGCAAACATCGCAGCAAAAACAACGCTTTTTTTGCGAAAAGTATCGCAGCGAAAACTTAACACGTCTACAATATAACTGCATTGCGAAAACCATTAGACATAGCCAAACAAAAGTAGCTCCTCCCCACTCATTTTCTCTAGCCACAATGATAAGCTTAAGCTGCTTGTTTAAATAGTGTTTGTTATCAATCAAACTTTATTGTTCCTGTTTTTTAATTATGTGAAATTTGTAGCAAAAGAAGTGAAAATCACATCCAATCATTGTTACCGGCTATTCAATATTCTTGCCAAAAATTGGGAGAATACAGAGAAAGAAAAATAATAAAGTTGACAACACGCTTATTAACAACGTAAATGTGCATTCGAAAGGCGAACGGACAGAATGAGTTGTTTTAACACTACCAAAAAGCAGAGCATAAAGCACACACCCTAAATGCTAACAATTGGCCTCGCATTGTAAATGCAGAAATGAGAAATGGTGCTTTCACGTGAAAGACAAAATAGCAGACCTCATTTAAAGTCCAAGCTAAAAATGTTAAGAAAAAGGTGAATTAAATGTACCGCTTCACTCTTCTGTACAGCTATAGCGCGCATGCGCGTAATGCGCGCTATAGCTGTACAGGAGAATGAAGCGGTCGGAGATCACGTAAAAGGTAAGGTCTTTGGTATCTTTGTTTCCGGACCCTGCAATATTGATTGGAGATCGGGAGGTAAGGCATAGCTCCTTCACCTCCCGGGCTTCAATCAATATATTAAAGAAATAGTTCACGTTGAGAGTGAACTATTCCTTTAAGTGCATCAGTAATAGAAAAAGATTTGGGGGTTCTGGTAGATAACAGACTTAGCTATAGCAAACAATGCCAGGTAGCAACGGCTAGAGCTAGCAAGATATTGTCTTCTATAAAGAGGGGAATAGATTCAAGAGAGAAAAATATTATTCTCCCTCTTTACAAGGCACTGGTAAGGCCTCATTTGGAATATGCAGTGCAGTTTTGGAATCCCATATACAAAAGGGACATCTTGGAAATTGAAGCAGTTCAGAGAAGGGCAACTAAATTAATAAGGGAAATGGAAGGGCTTGAATATGCAGGCAGATTAGACAAGTTAGGGCTCTTTAAATTGGAGAAGCGACGTTTGCGTGAGGACATGATAACCTTATACAAATATATTTATGGGCCATACAATGAACTCTCTGGTGCATTGTTTACTAATAGGTCATATCAGAGGACTCGGGAACATCCTTTAAGGTTGGAAGAAAAGAAGTTTCATCTTCAGGTTAGGAAAGGTTTCTTTACAGTGAGAACGGTGAAACTGTGGAACTGTCTTCTAGCAGAAGTGGTAATGGCAAGTTCATTGAATAGCTTTAAAAAAGGCCTGGATAAGTTTCTAAAACTAAAAAATATTGAGAATTACTGGTATTAATGCATATAGATCTGGTTGATCCAGGGATACTTTCCGATTGCCGTTTGGAGTCAGGAAGGAATTTTTCCCCCTTTTTAGCTGAGTTTTTTTGCCTTCCTCTGGATCAACTGTTAGGTAGGGTTAAAAAAAAAAAAAAGAGGTTGAATAGTTTGGACTTGATGGACGTATGTCTTTATTCAACCTTAATTGCTATGATGGTACCTCATATATTATAACAGAAGGTACCTCACAGCATCATGTTATTGTAATAGCATTGCCCTAATAATCTAACGTATAAACAAACATTTCTCATTCCCAGTTTACCTAAAGAAATGGATTTATCCTTTATATACTCTTATACAGATCTAATTGAAAAAAAGTTGCTTCATAGCAATTTTTAATAACTGATAACTGCTTTTTATTTCAGAATTACAGTAAATCCTTGGTATACCTGCCTGGCTTTACCACTGAGCAAAAGGCTAAGGACTTCATCCCAACCATTAATAATGGCTGCCAATATATACACACACACACACACTTCTTATAGCACACTGAGCAAATTCAGTAGAGTACAGCTATAGTAACCATTTTCACCAGGCCCTGCTTCAGTCTAAGTAATCTATCACGTGTGAAAATAGGGTGCAATATCACTTAGCGCCATGTAAAAAAAATGCATAAAATTGTTTTGGAGGTGATGGTAGAACAAAAATTTAGGAAGGCTGATTATCTTGTGTCATTTCTGACTTGTACCATATTTCATTTAGACCATTAGACTGTCTCTTCCAACCTTAAGGGGCATATTTATAAAGGATTGTCTTTTTCGCCAAATAATTAGCGCAGCACATCGCAGCGAAAATAGCGCCATTTGGGGCTTCGTTTCGCCTTATTTATAAAAAAGCGAAAAAAACACACTTCGCGGCTGAAAAAGGCGAACGGGCGCGATAAAGAGCGAAAAGTATCGCAGCGAAAACTTAACGCATCTAAGAAGACTGCATTGTGAAAACCATTCGAAACCAGAAAAGCCCACTAGAAAATGATGTCAAGTTCAAAATGGCCACCTCACATTTACCAAGAAGTCAGCCATGTCTTATTTAGTCAATCTTCTTAGAATTTCTCAATTGGAATACAATTTTCTTTTGCACTGCACATTCGCCTTTCTAATGCGCGTTCGCCTTTCTAATGTGCGTTCGACTTTCTAATGTGCGTTCGCCTTTCTAATGCGCGTTCGCTTTTCCAAGGCATATTCCATTATAATGTGCGTTCGCCTTTCTAATGTGCGATCGCCTTTCTAATGTGCATTCGCTTTTCCAAGGCATATTACATTCTAATGCGCGATCGCCTTTCTAATGTCGCTTTTCCAAGGCATATTACATTCTAATGCGCGTTCGCCTTTCTAATGTCGCTTTTCCAAGGCATATTGCACTCTAATGCGCGATCGCCCTTCTAATGCGCGTTCGCTTTTTCAAGGCATATTACCCATTAGAATGCCTTTTCGCTCAAACAATGACTTTTCACCACCTTCAGGGTCGTGCTAATCTTTCGCTCTTTTTAACGCAAAAACCACCTTTCGCTCTTTTATAAATCGCGTTATGCCTTTTTGCTCCTTTTTCGCTAAAATTACCATTGCGAAGTTAGGCGAAAAGGGTTTAGCGATAGCTCGCGGAAACGGTTTCGCCATTCGTTAACGCTACCTTTATAAATAGCGTTAACTGTCTTTTTGGCGAAAACCCATGCGAAAAGCGAATGCGAAAACATTTCGCTACTTTTCGCTCTTTTATAAATATGCCCCTAAGTGTTGACACTTTATTCATACATGAAAGGTCAAAACACTTTAAAAATATTTTGGATAGTATGACATTGTCTAATATCTGTAATTGGGTAACCACAGATGCAGTCTACTTGTACACGTCCATTTCACATGAGTGGGTTTTAGAGGTCCTGTCATACCATTTAAATAGATACACTACATATAAGGTACAATGTAAAAATGTCATACTGGGCTCAGTACCTTATGGAACATAACATTTTATTTGTTAATGTGAGTTCCACCATTAAGAGGTATCCCATATGGGCAATTTATAAGACTGCAACAGAATTGTACTAAGGAAGTTACATTTATAGAAGCAGTCAAGAGAATGAGGAAGAAATTTAGGAAAATAGGATTTACCAAGCAGGTTGTGGATCCTGCATTTAACAGGGCTTTAGCTTGGGAGAGAAAATGTCCCTTCGAAAAAATAAAGATAGACACAAAAATACAGATTCCAGGGGTGCGGGGAGTAGTAAGGACACGATTACCTTTTACCTTTGTATAGCCCCCAAATGGAACACATAGTAGATATAATTTAAAAAAAAAACATTCTTAAGATTGATATTCATTTGATGGAGGCCATTAAACAGTGTAGATATGTGTCAACAAAAAGCCTTTGAGCAACACATTCGGTGTCTGACTGGGTATCTAGGATCTAGGGCCTGTGCGGGAGGCCCACCAATTACTCGCACAAGCTAAGAAACCACCATTGCCATTGTTAGCATAGTTGACAGTACAAGAATTACCTATGGTTATTTATACTGGTTACACAAAAAAGGAAAAACACAAATATAAACTTTCTAATAGTGCAAGTTTACTTGTATAACAAGATATGACACCATGGGGCATATACATTAGAGTAGCCTGTGCTCTTAGGCTGGGTACACACCCGCAGATATTGCCGTGGGTCGGTTGGTCGGTAAATCTAATGGTGTTGGAAGGCCACTGCGAATGCTCGGCAGGGAAAATAATAGCCCCGTGTGTGCCCAGACTTAATTTGAAGCATCCAATCAGATGATACATTTGTACTGGTCTAATGCAGTTATATAATATCTGATTGGTTTCTGCACAGGCAAATTTCGCACCTTTCAATAAATTAGCCCCAATACATTAAAAATCACTTTTATACATGAACTATTGATATAAAGCTTTTAATAAATTAATTGCAAACATAAACTTTACCAAGTTTAGAAAAACATGTTAAAAAAACTACATACATGAACTAGCCTTATATATATACCTTATATAAATACTTTACATGAACCATTAATATACAGCAGTGACATCACTAGGAATCACTTCATCCACAGTGGTTTTCTGGAAGGAGGCTGTATCTGTCATAGGAAAAATAAGAAGATGGGGGGCCCCTGCAGTTGCTCCCCCTGGTAGTTATGTCCCTAATACCTTTTTTAGTTTTTAATAAATTAACTGTATACATAAACTTTAGCAAGTTTAGAAAAACCCTCAAATTCAAAAAAAAACTACACACACGAGCCAGTTATAATATTATTTGAATATTTCTCATGATCCACTGATATAAAGCTCTTAATAAATTAACTGCATACATAAACTTAAGTTATAAACACACAAATTAAAAAAACTACATATTAAATTATAAATTTAAATTAAATATATTTAAAGAAGCAATTTTGGTAAAAATGAGGAAGAGTTTACTATCAAAATCTCACCTCCCCCAAAAAGGAGGAGTAAAATTTCTATAGTTCGAAAACAAACCCGTTAAAAAGTTTAGTTAAATACAGTTAAAATAGCAATGGTAACTTACTGTAAATGGCTCTGGCCCCTGGGAAATGGTCTGGGGAACATGTACATATTACCAAAAGTTGTTTAAACACTAACTTTTCCCATGATTGGGCAATTGTCCGGCTTCCGCATTGAGTTTTCTGTAAATTCGAGGGTTATTGTAAATTCAAGGGTTACCTAACCCTACATTTGAGGGTCATCTAAAATTCAGAGGTTACCGAATGCTACATTCAAGGATTAGCACAAATTCGATGGTTACCGAACGCTGCACTGGAGGGTTATCGCAACTTCAAAGTACAACCCCTCGAATGTAGCACTCGGTAACCCTCGAATTTGTATTAACCTTAAATTTGTGATAATCATCAAATGTAGCATTCGGTAAGCATTGAATTTGCCTAGAACTTTCCAATGCCACATTCTAGGGGTATGGAGTGCTAAATTTGAGGGTTATCGATTAGAAAATTCGAGGATAACGGAAAATACGTCCACAAGCTTGGGAAAACAGAGCTCAAAGTTCGGAGAGTTCTGAATTGTTAAAGTTTGCTTGGGTTTGAGTCTGAGTTTTAGTGCCTCTTTAGTGAGGACTTAGTACCCTGGGTACTATGCAGCTATGGATCGAGGAGAATGTAAGTAAATTAGTTTTTTATTTTTAGAAAACTTTTGATCAATGTTGCCTACAGCCTGATCAATGACAGCATAGTATGTCTCGACCTCAAATATCTTAAAGGATAACTGTAATGCCTCAATGCATTTTTTTTTTTTTAAAAAACGCTTTCAAAAGAGTAATGGTATGCAGCCCTCCCCATACTTTTTTTACTGATTTTGAGCTTCTCTCTGCCTTCAATTACCCATGCTGTGAAGGGGGCGAAACTATTCTGTCTGCCTGAAACTGTCACTCAAAACTAGCATGTGAGAAAACACTTGATTATGTAAGCTGTATCCTAGCAACTGAACATTTCAAGTTTGTTTGACTGGCAGAGAAGGAGGAGAGAGGCTGTAGCAGACATTCCCATCAGCCAGTGACAAGTGATATGTTAATCATGGCCCTGGGCCATCTAGGAGGCGGGCTTTTAGCACTCATCTTTGCTGTGTGATATCTAAGGGAAGGCAGCACGGTTGTAAATGAGAGTAAGCGATTTCAGCTGCTGGAACTGTGGACATGTATTGGGGGAGATGTTGTTTTTTTGGGTATAGTTACCCTTTAAGTAATTTCTATGGTTCAGCTCACTATTGTTTACAGTTTACAGTAAGACAGCTAAATAGCACTTCTACCAGCCACAGAAAGAAAGTACACCTTGTGCGCTGCTTCAAATGGAAATATGTGAGCAGCATCTGACCTGGGTTGCACTGGGTGGGCGTTCATAAGGTTTAATTAGTGCTGTAACATAGATGATGATGATGCATTTGCTATTCTAACCTCACTCTCAGGAGGATCTACTTGTTATAAGGCCTCAGGCTCTGTAGAGCTCTGGCTTGGTTTGTTTTCGGCTGCCATAACTTTTGCTGACCTGGATCTCTATTAGGCCTTTTCTTAAAGCCTGAATTTTTTTTTGTTTTTGTACCAGTTTTATATTACTTTCTTTTAGGTTTATCTTTTAAAATTGCCTTACTTTCAGAAGACATTTCAGCACACCTGTTAGTAAAAAGTTATTAGCTTATATAATAATCAATTTCTATATAGAAACTATTTTCTGACGTTTGTAATGCATGCCCTTGCGGTTACACTGTAAGGTATTTAAAAGAATGACAAGGGACTTTTTACTCAAACTTACACGTGCAAAAACAAAACAAAAACAGAACAGCATGTCATGCAATTAACCAACACATACTGTTAGTTATGCATTGGGGTTCATCAAAAAAAAAAGAATCTGCTTCACGACCATGCGATAACGATCTTACTTACATGAAAGCACAAAGCAGCAAATGACAAGTATTTAAAAATCAACTTCAAACGGCAAAGACTAATCTGTTCTCTGTAAACTGAAAGTATATTAACTACACACCAATCTAAAGTCTTTATTTCATCATCATCATACATTATGTAAGATTTTATTTTCTAAAGTGTTTTGAAACTGTATTGTAAATCTTTAAATTTAGCCCATAGTTTCTTCACTTGCCTACTTTACTTATCTGTACCACTCTTCAATAAATCTGTGCTGTAAATAGCAGTACATTTTTCAGCTAATGCAGGGATAGGCAACCAGTAGACCTCTACATGTTTGAAAATTGCAACCAGCAGAACACTACTTACAGCCCCTCGCTCCAGCAGGGGGCCGGACCGGCAGCTGCTCCTTTGATTGGCTGAGAGGCAGTCAATCACAGCCATGGCTGCCGGCAATAGAGGATGCCGCGGCAGCAAAAGGGCTATAAGTAGAGTTCGGATTCTTGATGTAACTATCTAATATAGTGGTTGGGGTGGGAAAGGATGCCATCTAACATATTTAATAGTTTTTATCCTGGGTTAAGGGCAGCCAGGGAGGGATCAGGAGTGGGGGAGGGAGGGGGTGAAAGGGCTCCCCTGCACATGTCACTGTCCTCTCAGAGGACAGGGAGGAGGCGGAAAACTTTTACACAGGAAGACAGCTCCTACACAGAAAAACAGCACCTGCTGTTCTGGGACTTTGGACAAGCACTACAGGAGAACCTTTTGGAGCAGAGATGTAAGGTAAGGATTACTTTTTAAACTACACAGTGGGGCCAGTAGTGGGTTAACTTTTAGTTTGGAGGGTGGACACGCCCTTTAAATCTAACCTAATTACCCCCTAAAACCTAGACCTCGCTAGGTTTAACAGTGTGTATGAGGCTCCTAAATATACATACCTGGACTTGTTCCCTCGGCTCTCTGCTGGACCGGCAGTGGTGTCAGTGATTAGCTGAGGTGCAGTGTCTCAGTTAATAAGTGTTGCTTCTGCCGGTCTGGCCCCTTCAGGCAGGGGAATAAGTGCAGGTAAGTATAATTAAAAGCCTCACATGTACATTATCGAGATCTAGGTTTTGGTGGGTTGTTAGGTTAGACATATCCCCACCATTATCCCACACCATTATTTATCAGCATTATAACAGCAATTCCCATAGCCACACATACCTTCCCCCCATACAGAGGCCCATCATGAGTCAAGACCCACTACCATAATTTATCCCCCAGCAGCACCCAACCATCAGGGAATAGGAAAGGGGATAGAAGTCTGCCATTATGAAAAGCTGAAGTAATGCTTAATTACTGGATATTAAAATAAAAAACAAGGGTACCTAAGGGTTTAAATTCAGTATTTGATGTGACCTGTTTTGTTTAAGGAAGTAATTGTCTGTGTGGGGGTAGTTATGTTGTAAAGGATTGTGATTAGAGACATTTAGAGGAAAACAGTATATGTATCAAACTTTTTGAATAAATATATATATATCGGGCTGCACTCCCACACATCTTACTAAATAAATAGGCATGTATCTCAGGATTCACCGTGCACTCTTCAGGTTTTTTCTTTAAAAAATAACTTTTATTTACTGCTTGTAAAACAGTCAATGCAAATCGTCATTCATCTTGCTGTCGTCAGGACAAGATGAATGCCGAAATGCATTGACTCTTTTACAAGCAGTAAATAAAAGTTACACCATCCTGAATCCTGAGATACATGCCTATATATACACTTCTTCCCCCTTTTTAATTGTAACTTATAGTTATGAATTAGATTATAAACAATAGATAGTGGAGCACACATGATGTTTCTAACACAAGCCCTAAGGATTTATAGTTGGGAGTCACCTAACTATTTTATAAGGTTATTATTGTATTTATGCTTGAAAAATAAGCAATATGTAACACTACATGTATGCATATGGATGCGGTACATTATTTAAAAGAAGTAATGCATGTTACACATATAGTAAGATATGCTGGGTTCATTTTTTGTTATGTGCACCTTATCATAAATGCACTTTTTAGCAATGAGCACTTTATCACATGGTAAAGAAGTGTTGCACCTTTACATTTTTGATGGGAAGCCTAATGCCTTCCGGTGGGTGGGTATTTTAGTTTGCATGGATTTTTTGGTTGATAACACGTAAGGCATTTGTATGTCTGGTATGTTTCAATAAAACCCTTGAACTTTTAAGATGTTGCATGCGTGAGTTCCAGTGTGCGCTTTTCCCTCCATCTTCTTTGTATGGTGTTAGATAGATAGTTAGCTGACAATGACGGGCTAGCAGCACCTGAGCCACTGAAGATGAATGATGAACATATGCCTAGGATGTTATTAGACTTGCTTAATGCAAGACTTGCTTATTCAAACAACTAAGGAATTGGTAAGTTACATGTTATGCACCCGGGGCATTATACGTGTGTGCAACTTTATAATTATCTCTTATATATACATAGTAATGTATGCACTTAGGCATAGGATGTACTAGAGCCCTGCTATATTTTATGTGTCTTTTCCAATACCCGCACACCCATTGCAACTTCTGTCTAAAAGTCTCCTTAACTGCTGATAAATCATTGGCTTTATCAGTGACTTTAAGCAAATAGAGCGCTGCGGCTCTCAGTAAATCCCCCCTAGTGTCTCTTCCACTTTGCGCCATAACCCTCGGTTTTACCTCCTTAAAAACAATTTACATAGAAAGGCCAAAAGTTAGGGTTAGTTTAACACTGTGTAAAACATTTGTGTGTAAATGCGTGAAAAGCTGGGCAGTGACAAAGAGAACAGTGATTCAGAAGGTGACAGAGCTGCTAGGCTGAGTGATTGAGGTTTTTGGAGTATCCAAGATGATTTATGGTTCTTTGTTTCACAAATTTCATTCTTGTCTATAGCAGCAATCATTAGTCATTGCTGTTAAAGATGCTCTGGCAAGTGAACTCTAAATAAAGACTAATTACAATGTATGCCTTTTTTCCATTACTGTAAAATTTTAATTGATTAAGGTGTTCCACTACTGACTAGAAATAAAAACCCATTGTATTATTTTTGCCCACCCAGGGAGCCTGAACAAGGAGCCATAAATCAGACATGTAAGAATGAAATAATGTTCATGTTCCGATCGATCGGGAAAGCCAGAAAATTTCTGTCAGCCGGCATCGGCTCCCTTTACTTTAATAGAGGGAGCCGATACCGATCATATAGTGTATAGCCGCACGGCCGACCAATCCCCATTCCCCGTATGGATTTAGTGATCCCCATACCCTGCTGGATCACTAAATTATATTGGGGCTCCTCAGGGCGTCCCCTGGTTGTTTCCTTAGAACAAGCTGGAAAAGAAGACTAAGATCCATACCATACACATGTCCAATAGGACAAACCATGCCCGACCCCCGAGCTCTGGACACATGTGAGACGAACTGCCTTTTTGGGCGATAGTTGTGTGTGTGTGTATGTATTCGCTCGGGCATCGTTCGTTGATCCGCCATGGTGGATTGAAGAATGACGCCTGGGCGCACGCATACACACATGCGATTATTGGCCGAAACACCTATCGTTTTTCATGTGTCTTGCACTCAGGGGTCATTCATCATGTACGAGCCTTAAACAATCTTTAGCTATTCTATGTACATAGCCTTGCACATGTACTGATAAATTGTTTCACTTCTAGTTGTTTGTAAGCATTCAGTATTTACAGTATTTAAAAAATTCTATTATATCATGTTTAGGCCAAAGGCAGTAATAAAGCAGAGAGAATGGCCAAAAGAAATAATGGAAAAGATTAAAGGATAATTATACTAACCTCTTCCCTGCACCTTTTTCCTTCGATTGTGCCCAGGGTAAGAAGGACCTAAATTGTTAGGTTCTTATCCTTGGCTTCTTTTTAGTTAAGCAGCTTTACTTACCTATAGTTTCCGCCACTCCTTGCAAAATGTCTTCTCATTGCCGGCAGAGAGAGGATGCGAAGAGCACTGGATCAGGCAACTTTTGGTAAGTAAAACGGCTTAAAGGGCATGTCCACCCCCTAAACTAAAATTTGCCCCACTGTGTAATGTTAAAAATTCTTACCTTTTTTAAGGTTGTCCTGCAGTCGCTGTTGAAAGTCCAGAAAAGTGAACAGCAGGAGCCTGTGTGTAATGTGTGTAATCCGTATATCTGCCCCTTCCCTGACCTCCCCCCGGATACAGTGGTGCTGCATTTAATTTTTTTAAGTTAAGTTAAGTTTAAAAAGCACCCAGAAATAGACTTACCGCACCTCGTTCCCTTGGCTCTTTCTAACCGGCAGCCGCGTCTGGGATTGGCTGAATCTTAGTCGATCACAGATGTGGCTGTCGGTCCAGCCACTATTTTACTCAGTTTTCGGAAATAGCAATAGAGGCAGAGGCCAAGGGAATGATGTTGGGTAAATTGATTTCTGGGCACTTATAAAACTTAAAACCCTAGCGTTTAGGGTTGCTGGGGGGTCCCCTACACTACAGAATTTTTTAGATTTTCGGGTGCAGATACACTTTAACTACATAAAAACCAAATGTGAGTATCTAGTGGTTTAAGCTAGGTACACACAGTACCAATACAGCTGCCAGAACGAGTGCACGGCTGCCGAACGTTCGGGTCGGCTGAGTGGTCGCTCAGGAAAGAGGGAAAATTTCGCTCGGCTGTGGCCGACTCCCATAGGGGAGTCAGCCAAGTCCAAGGGAAACACACAGTCCCCAACATTCTCCCTATGCTGTGCATATCGAGAAAGCTTGGGACTGTGTGTATCAGGATTTTTGAAAAATGACAGACAGGATTGTGCAGATTCTGTCTGTCATTTTTCAAAAATCTTTTCTGTGTGTACCCAGCTTTTGGTCCTCATCCTGGGCAAAATGCTTATGTGGAGCAGGGGGAGGTTAGTATAGATATCCTTTATTTGGCTGCCAGACAAATGATAACCCAGACTATAATTTCAGAAGTCTGTGAAATACAAATTAAATCAGTGGTACTGTTGATATTTCATAGCAAAAATTACCAGCATATGCAGTTAATTTTTTGGTGGATTTTATAAAAAAATCGGGTGAAAATTCCCATTGATATTTTTATCCAATCGACTGAGCAGTTGATCAGGTCAAATATCAACCCATTTGTATCTAGCCTAAAACTTTTCAGACACAGTTGAGTTAGCTACACACATGTCAGGTAAATATCATTAGGAACAATAGTTAGACATTTATCTGACAATCTCCTTACCGAAAGACTGCTCGGCTACTGCTGTTCTATGGGCATGGTAGAGGGACGAATAAATAAACTAAAGAAGGTCAGCAGGTGCCTGTATACACACTAGATTGTCATCTGAAACTGTTGATCATTTCTGCTTCAGCCGACAATTATCTAATGTGTGTAGGAGGTTTTACATTAAGTTGACGGATAGAATTTACAATAGGAACTTAGCTTTGGGTCTTTTTATTTTTACATCTAAACAGTGGATTAATGCATGGATTTTAAATACGGTTATCCGCCTACTAATAACCAGAAAAATACAAGATGCAGTGTACATAAGAGTATTTATAATGTAATAATTACTCAGACCTTATCTGAATGTCAGCATGGATTTATGATCTGCTGAGCCATAAATCAAAAAGTGTTGTCTTTAACTGAATGTCCTTTATATGCTAAAATGCCCTGGGATGCCAATGTATTGATTTAAATGTCTGAGTTAATAAAGCCCTTGGGATCAGCCACACCCACCATGAAATCTCTTTTACCACTTTTTTTTAACACCTCCCCCTCTCTTGGGGCTCAGTCTTCATTAAAGAAGACAATGTGTAGAAAAAAATCTAAATAATTGTGTTTCTATTCTGAAAAATAGAATATTGAACAAACTAGACAGAAAAATGTTCTAAATCTAGAACATTTAACTCAGATATTCATATGCTAGATAAATCATACCACATTGTTTTGTGATCCACAATTAATAATCTTCATTCTCCTTCATGCTAGGCAGGGTCACTACCCCATAAGATTAAACAGCTTGATGAGAATCTGAGAAGCCTGTCCATAGGGCCATCGGTGGCAAATTGTCATTTGAAAGACCCCCCATTCCATGTCTTTTTCTACCATGTGTTCCTATGGTATAGATGGGATGGACTGTCTGGCAAAACAGAGATGGGAGAAATTCACAGACTGGATAGTTGTCAGCCATGGGCAATATTGTTGAACAAGATTTATCCAATGTGTGTACATCCATTAACTTTACAGCTCTGTGATTGCTTTTGCAGGTCCCAGTGGGGTACATTTTTTTCTGAAAAAGAACACTAAACTCATATTTACAAATCTATATTTTTGTGGTGAGGTTGGAGAGAGAGGGGACAAGTGGGAGAGTTGTTAGCTGCTGTACTAGCCATCATTGACAGCTCTGCAGCTCAGAAAAGAAAACTATCCTGCTGGCAAACGAATAAACAAAGCCAAAGGGAGCATCTTGCGTTTGTATGGGGAATTCAGAAATTGTAAACCTTAAGCTGGGTACACACCATACAATAATTCGGCCTGACTGACCTTTCAGTGTTTCGGTTGGTCAGGAAGGGGCCACAGGAGCCCGCAGGGGGGAGGGTAGTGTAAGGAAGCAGACAGAGCAGTTAGGAAGGTGGTTGTGCAGCCCATAGTAGGGAGAGATGTAAAAACAGAATCAAAGCACTTTCCTTACTGACAGGAGGTCTATAGATTTTAGGGACTTCCAGTTTCCTTCACACACACACTGTAACCTGTAGCTGTGCTCACCACTGGCAAGGGAAAGGAGCAGCCTTTGAAATGGCATCTGGCAGCCTCCCATACCCTAACTTCCTGATCAGTCGTTTCCTCATAGCTTGGGCACATGGAGAGGTGGTTGATGGCTCATTTTAAAGGTTGGAACCTGGCCTTTCATTAAAGGAGACAGGTCCTCTTTAACTAAACGACTCTTACTTACTAAACTATATTTTATCTAAGATATATTAAACTTGCAAAAAATATATCATGATTTATTCAATGTTGTAGAATATGACTTGTGTTTGGTAGTATTATGTTAGGTTAGGTTTAGATGGTTAGGATATGTTAGGTTAGTTAGAGTTGCTGAAAAAGTCTACCTTGACATGGTTAAGAGAATTAGAAAATCAGAAAACAAAGCAGAAAAGGCAGATTCCAGTGTTCTTCGATGCTTCTGTCCAGTAGCACTTACTGAAAGAATGATGAGAACTTGAACAACAGCAGGTTGCTAGAAAGAGCGATATAATGAGACCACGTACGATTGTATTGGGTACAATCACCCTTTTTCAAAGTCAAGTTACTGTGACATGGTGGCAGGCTTACAAATCTTTTTTTCAGGGAAATGGGGTAGGGATGATGTGGGGGAATCACATGGGGGGCCAGTAATTAACCTAGTATGAGGCACAGGAAATCCTTAATAGCGGCCCTGACATTTAATGTCAATCCTGTTCCTGGCTTCCTTGACACTTCTTTTTAACCAATCCTGTTCCTACCCAATCCAAGGAACAGGATTGGTTCAAAAGAGGTTTCAAGGAAGCCATTTACATCAAAATAAAGAAATTAAGCCTGAATAGAGGTGGGTGTACAATGCTGTTTTGCTACCTTACACTGGACAACTTTAATAACACCTCTTTGCCAACAGATTCTTGTACATTCTGAATTGAGAAAGCCAATTGGATGACTGGTGGAACCTCTTCAAGAACTAAACTTCAAGTCCAGTTGATCTAACTGAAATACCATGACCTGGATGAAAACCTTTACAAGCTTTATACTTAAAACATTCACTTTAGTTACTTTTGTTTAATTTTTTGTATTTCCTCGTCAGCTTGGGGCTCATAAGCTGGGTACACACTGTCAGATCCTTCCCGCTGACCGACCAGTTGGTACTTTTGACCAGTCGGCCAGTAGGAAGGACTCTCTGCCTGGCAATAGTGGCCGCGGCCGACGATTTGCCACATCTGAGTGTGCGGTCCATAGAGGACCACACGATCAGCCGTGGATTCGAAGGAATGGTCGGTCATGTCCGAAAAAAACATGCAATTATTTTGGCCAATGTACCGATACACTGATCTATCAGGCCGGAATATTGCATGGTGTATACCCAGCTTTATCTTTTGCTAAACTTTAACCCAATTTTTTTTTGGCTCTCTTCCTAGATTTTCTAAGAAAAGAATACAGTTGTTTTCTGCTGGAGTCCTGTGCTGGTCTAATTTTCCTGCAACTGGAACTGAATCTGTTTTAATTCTTTATTCCTAAAATGTGTACAGGATATTTATATTAAAAGTCTTTAAAGGGCATGTCCACCCCCAAAACTATAATCCCCCCAACTACTGGCCCCACCATGTAGTGTAGTTTAATCCTTACCTCACATCCCAGCTCCATAGGGTTCTCCTGTAAACCCCCCCCCAAAGTCTCAAAACTAACCACCAGGAGGATAGCAGGTCTCTGCCTGCTATCTAGCCTCCGGTAGATATTTGCCATGCGCACTGCAGCCCTTCTCCCCCCCTCCCTCCCCCTCCCTCTCCCTCCCTCTCCCTCCCTCTCCCTCCCTCTCCCTTGTTAAAAATGGTTCTAACTTTGCCCCAACCAATCAGATATTAGCTTCCATTTTTAACAATATGAACTTTATAACATCACTCTGATAATGTTTTATTCATAACCAAAATTGTTTATAGAAACAAACCTTTTTAACATTTGTAAATTCTTCTTAAGCTGGGTACACACGATTAGATATTTCGGTCCGATCGACCGATAGTTCAGTGTATCGGTCGATCGGACCGAAATTATCGAATCCGAATGTGCCCATGTCCAATCGACCGTTCGTCCGAATCGGACGAAAGGACGATCGGACAGGGTGGAAAACCTTGTCCGATCGTGCGGTCCTTTATGGACCGCACGATCGGTCGCGGTGACTAACGGACGCGGCTGCTTTTGCCGCGACCGACAGTCCTTCCTCCTGGCCGACCGTTCGAAAGTATCGAATGGTCGGTCAGGAGGAAAAATCGCTAGGTGTGTACCTAGCTTTAGAAGGAATCATCAACAACGCCTGACACAATGCCCATACACAAATAATTTGTTTGGGAAACTCCTTAAGTGGGCAGTAGCCAGTGCTAATAAGCTGCTACAGTTGAGACAATGAGTTCCTCTCATTGGGCGACCTGTGCAACCACACAGGCTGCATTACCAGGGAGGCGTTAGCCACACATGTTAGGTCTTGAACATGTAGGACAAAGTTGTGTATCAGTGCCACAGCCCACCGATTATCAGCACCACCTTGTGACACAGACAAAGCCCCAACGCACATAAACCTTACTTAATATGTCTGTATGCTGTGTAAATTTCAGTATCGCAACTGATCTGCACTGCTTCCTGTAATGTAGTAACCACTTTGCGACTGTTGTTGCATCGTGTGAATGCGAGAGGTAAGTTGCAACCTTTTGCGCGGCTTTAAAGCCACAATTGAAAAGGCTTTTTAAAAAAAAGTGTACAATTATCATCTCTAAATTTATAGCATTGTTTGCACTGAGCTATTTCCAAAAGTCTTTAGAAAGCAATGCAAAATGAGTAAAAAAAACCTTGCTAGCCCTATATAACATCAGTTAGCATGGGTTTTTTTCCCCTTAGCACGGGATATTGCATCTCCCTGTATGTGTGTTATGTGTTACATAATGATGTCCGCACAATATATACAAGCAGACGCAGCAGATACTTGATTTGAAGCAGGCCAAGACAAGCAGCATTCAACAGAGTATTTTTTATTTTTTTGGGGGGGGAGGGATAGGGGTGCTAGGCACCAGAAACTATTCTTGCACATTTATCCTCGTACACACGTGCGATCGCGGGTCACAACCCACGACGCACGATGTGTCCGAACGTTCGTTTCGGCTGATAATCGGCCCGTGTATAGGCACTTTATCGGCCGTTCAGTCGGCCGGGCGGATCTCCGAACGACCAGCCATTTCGGCTGATAAAGTGCCTATACACGGGCCGATTATCGGCCCGAAACGAACATTTGGACACATCATGCGTGTGTACAAACCTTAAGGCCGGCTCTGAAATTTCCTCTGATTAGGTTCTGCTTTATATAAGTATTTCTAAACACTACAATGTAATCTGATTGGTGACAATTAAATTATATTAGATTTGCCTCTAAACCTGAATACACACAAGTACCAATCTTAAAAGGGTGACAGGCAAAATCTGTAATATTCTGTCTGTTATCTTTCAAAGATGTGGCTACTCACATTCCTGAGTGTTCTACTTATATAAAGTATAGGAAGATCATTTGTGACTGTTACTAAGTCAGGGGGAGCAACTACAAGGCGACCTGGGAGCCAAGGGGCTCCATCATAGTTTTGCTGGGGGCCAGTGATTCATAGTTATACCACAGCACACACCATAACGATCGTGGTCCACTTCCTACACCACAATACAGGGAGCAGACCGTGATCAATGTAAATTTTAGATCCGCAATGCCCGTTTTGATTCTGACACTGAACGTTTGTTTGGTATTTAGGGGATTGTCCCTTTATTGGTAATGACGTACCCAGCTTAACTTAAAGGGCATGTCCAGCCCTTTTTTAAACTTTTCATATGTTATACATATTGATCCCCCAGCCCCAACCGCCGTAATAAAATTCTTAGAAAATGCCCCGATATGTACTTACCTTCCCTTTATCCTCCGCGGCAGTCTCTAGGCCCTCTGCTTGTACGGAAATGCAAGCAGAGGGCGGGACCAGCAGCCGCGTCCCTGATTGGCTGAGAGGCAGCCAATCAGGGACGCGGCTGCCAGCTGCTCAGAACGCCGGAGGATAAAGGGAAGGTAAGTAACTATCGGGGGAACTTTCTATGAAATCTGTTACGGCGGTTGGGGCTGGGGGATCAATATATATAATATATAGTGGGGAATTTACACTAGGGGGAGGGAGAAGAAAACGGGGATGGAGAAGGGAGGGGGGGGGGGAGTACTCTCCTGCACATGCCTCAACCATGTTGAGGTTGAGGCGAGACAAGCGCAGGATGAGTCACTGGGAGCTTCTACACTACAATTTTCCTGGCTTTGGAGGGGCACAGCATGGCAACCATAAGGAGCTGGGATGTAAGGTAAGGATTTTTGTACTCCTACATAAGGGGGCCAGTATGGGGTTAAATTTGAGTTTTGGGGTGGACATTCCTTTTAAAGCAGATACAGGAGGGTGTTTTGTGACTACCTAGGTCCCTAACTACCGTAAATCTGCCTCTATAGTGGTAAATATCCCCAGCAATGCGGTTTCTATATTTCTATTGAATTTCAGTATATTTTAGACATTTTGATATGTCAGAGGCACTGTAAAATGAGTGCAAAACACTAACCTAATATTATATTAGGTACCGTGAATTCATTCTTTTTTACAAAACATCTCACTGTTAGTCTTTTAATTTTAATACATCGTCCTGATTTTTTTATAAATATATGCTGTACTTGTTAGTAAAGAAACCTGCAAAACTGGAAAATCAAGATGTGCAATGTGAACATTTTGTTTATGACCAGTAGGGGACATTTGAACTTGTAATATTTTTCATGTAAAAAGTCCAAAGCTGAGCCTGTGAGCTGCTTCAGCTTTGAAGCTTTGTTTGGCAATCCCTCACATAAGGCATTCCTCTCTGGGTTGGGCTTGAAGTTTCTATTGAACAATATTTCTTTTTCCTTTTCTGTGTGAAATAATATTTATAACCTCAAACAATAAAAACTAATTAATAATAAAATCCAATCTTTAATACCTTACATACAGTTTACTCTTCAATTTAATAAAATTTTAGCTGTATCTACAAGGTGTATACATTGTTTATCTGAGATATTTCATCTTTTGTTGATCAAAATCCAGATGCTTTAATATTAAAATATGTGCTGACAACCGATGCCAGGTTTGTGAGCGTCTATTTCAGTGGCAAGCGCAGGATTTTCAAGGGGGGATTCCTAAATGGGTTACCATTGAACAAGCCCAGAAGGAGGTTCATGACCGAATGCATTCATGTGTTCTATTATATATGGATCATATAATAATATATATATATTCTCTAATTGCCATGATTTTCATCAGAGTTCGCCAATACAGGTATTACCTTTTTTCTTTTGTTATAAAGTATATACTTATTAAGGGGCATATTTATAAAGGTTCGATAACTTAATCGTTAACTTTTCTCTCCTATCTAAACAGTTACCGCCGCTTCTATTTATAAAGCGGCGGTAACTGTTATGCATCGCTAATCTCAGCCGTATTACTTCGCCACCTTGAATGTGGCGAAAACCGCTGAGATTCCCCCTGGATCACGGCGGGTGGTTGCACCCGCCCAAGGAGGCACGCCCACCTCACCGCGGGTGGTCATCGCTGCGAAAGTGCGCGGCGGGGCATTCACCCACCTCGCCCTCGTCTCCTGCGGGCGTGGGCATACGCTGGCGGAGAGGGGAAGGCAAGGGCCCGCTGGGAGGGTGGAGGCTCCCTCCAGCGGGGGCTCTGAGGAGGGCCTTTTGGGGCTTAAGGGGTCCCGCAGCTCGAGCCAGGACCACCCTCCCAGGCCCTATCAGGGCCTTTGCGGAACTTACAAGTGCCCTTGCGGCCCTAAGAAGGGCCTTTGGGGCTTAAGGGGTCCCGCAGCTCGAACTGGGACCCCCCTCCCCGGCCCTTGTAAGGGTCCATGTGGCACTGAGAAGTGCCTTTGGCTCGGGTCCCGCAGCCCAAACCGGGACCCCCAGTGAGCAGCTCTTAAAAGAGCCCATGGCGGCATCTACTTTCTTAGAGCCCCGGCGACACCAGCTCCGCTGAGGCAGCGGACCCCCCCAGAGGTACCCCGGCGGGCGCTGGCGACCGCTGCGGCCGACAGTGAGCCTGCTGGCACTGCCAGCCTCAGCGTGGCCGCTTCTTTCTTCAGCCATCTACTGCGATGGCATCAGAGGTCTACGGCGGAGTGCACCTCTTTATATGGGTTTGCAGAAAAGCCTAATCCGTTTCTGATTGGTCAATTTTTTTCAATTTTCCGATATCTGATTGGTTAATGTAAAGCATGTAAACCAAGCATTAAAAAATTGACCAATCAGAAACGGATTAGGGTTTTCTGCAAAGCTATATAAAGAGGTGCACTAAGCTGCGGACCTCAGATGCCATCGCAGTAGATGGCTGAAGAAAGAAGAAGGAGAGGGTGCCTCCACCTCTCCCAGTGGGCCATTCCTTTCCCCTCTCCGCCAGTGGCGGGGCAGGGGGCTTGGAGAGGCTGCTGGAGAGGGGGTGTGCAGCAGGCGGTCACAGCCCCTTCCCAGCAGCCCCTCCTAGCCTCCTGTTCCATATGTTCGCCGCGATTGGGGTTAGGAGGGGCTGCTGGGAAGCGGCAGCGGGTGGCCGCTGCGGGGGTCGAGGGCGGGGTGGGCATATGCCCCGCCCCTGAAGTGGAGGCGCCGGGAAGGGATTTTAAGTCCCATTGCGGCAATGTTGTACTTAGCGCATTGCACTAAGTGCAGTATCGCCAGGAAGGGACTTCAAATTACCGACGGACATCTCAGCTGCAGATATTTCCATGTCTTGTCGGTCGGGCCGAAAAAATTTGAGGTGATAGCTGTGGTCCATAGGAGACATTTGCTGTGGCCGACCACTTTATAGCGAAAGGTCAGGACAGAAAATTTGTCCGTGTGTACCCAGCCTACAGTCTGTTTTACTTGAGATATCCACATTTGAACTACATCACCATTAGTGTCTTTTAAAGTCGGAGCTGTGACACTGACGGTGGATCTGACAGAATTTGCAGTGAAAGCCGAGAATATTGGACCATGTATGGGCACATTGAACAATCATACTTTATAAAGAATATATGGAACAATCATTCCTGTGTATGTATGTATGGATGTATATATACATATATATATATATATATATATGTATATACAGTTTAATAATGCAATGTTAACAGCCAGCTATACAACCACCTCCAGGATTTCTTAATGTCCCTATTCCTGCTCACTAAGCTCCATCACAGTGTAGTAGGTACAGTCTCGGCAATCATCACAGGCAGTTGCAGGGTTAATATTGATACAGTTCTCTATGCTGCTGTCAATCACAGGGCAGACTGGATACATTTTTGAAACAAAATAAATGCTGCTTCTCACTCACAGCTCAATTGACAATGTAACAATCTATGTAACAATCTATATAACAGTCTATGTAAGAGTCTATGGACACCAGGAGAAGTAGAACAGCAGACTGCACTAATCAGGCAGTAAGGGGGATACCAGGCACCAGGAATCCGCCCCTAAACACGCCCCTGTATTTTTTTCTGACTTTCGATGTTTCCGGACTTTCTATCGTAAATTCTTTGCCTTTGACATGGGAGACCAGGGTTCGAATCCTGGCTAGGGGCAGCTATACAAATGTTAGGGTTATTATAATAACCATATAATAACCTAGTAATACAATAGCCATATAATATTTAATTTCATATTTTATATATACTGTATGTATTCTTAACTAGAGATGGATCCGGGTTCAACTTGGATCCGGATCCAACTCGGAACCCCTCGGTTCCAAAATCCGATGATCCAAGGAGTTTCGGTCATCTCTATTGTTAACCAATGTATGAAATTGTATTTCTTTTAATTTATCTGTATTATACTTGCACTTATCCCCTTGTTTGTATTTTATAATGTACAGTGCTGCGTACCCAACTGGCGCTTTATAAATAAAATTATACATACATATACATGCTACATTACTCATACTTGCACACTGGATCAATATAGCAGACTTCTCCCCAGCCCATTGGCTTTGTAAAATGAGTTAAGAGGCCGTCCATCCATTGCTTTATTTTAAAGGCATAGGACCACCAATTAAGGGGCCGTGTTGGGTTGCTATTAACACAGAAGCTTGACCATGCTTCCTAATAATTAAATACAATAGAAGGACTGTGGAAGTACTCCTGGGCTAAATTACATCTATATTTTGCGGAAGTGCTACAGATCTGGTCAAACATTTATACAACAAAGAAAAAATAATCAATGCACATTCCTGGCCCCATACAATATCATATTTTTCTGCACATGGGCATACATTATACAAAAGGTTTTACTATACATTACTGTGATCACATGAATGAAGTCTTCCAACCACGTCAAGGTAACCCCAACTTCTAACTTTTTTTTATACTTTAATTTGATTAGCAAACTTTTGCTTTTCTCATACTTGCGCACTCCCCCCCGGGCCATTGGCTTTTTAAAATAAGGGAAGAGGCCAACTATCCAGTGCTTTATTGAATATAAATATATATATGATCCATATATAACAGAATGCATGGATGTATTCGCCATGAAACTCTTGGGCTTATTCTGTGTAACCCATTTAGGATCCTCCCTTAAAAATCCTATGCTTGCCCCTGCAGCTTAACTACTTCAATGAATAGAAAGTTACTTTGCTTCACACTTCTGAGTAGCCCATCTGAGGCTGGCACAGTGAGAAAAGCCTAGTACTCCTGGGTAATTTTTACCTCATTTTTCTGATATATAACTACCAATCAATAAACTAATTGGTAGTCTGTCACTGTCAGTAAAAAACAAAAAAAAAACGATATTGCAGATATTTCAACATGACTTACTGAAGACCACACAACTTGCCTAATTTATTGACGTCTGATCAAATTTTCAGCCATTTTCTTTGACTAGAAAAAAGGGCGCTCGTGTTAATTATTCCAAGGATATTTTAATCCAAATCTTGACCTGAATGTACTGGGCACAACGCCCTTAAAGCTTGTATATAGATGTACGATTTGACTGTCGATGTTGATGGCCACTGACCGGGCATTCAGCCTTTTATGAGAGCTGGCCGAACTTCCTGAAGTTCGGTTCATTTCCGAACTTCAGTAAAAGTTTGGAGGTTCGAAAACTAACCCATTTAAGTCAATGGAGGAAATAGTTCAAATTGGCTGTGGCACCTGGGAAATGGTCTGGGAAGACGTACATATAACCAAAACTCTTTAAACACTTCTTTTTCCCACGATCAGGCAATGTTGGGTTTCTGTGTGTTCCATTCGAGGGTTACTGAATTAACTGCTATATTCAAGGGTTACCAAAATCGAACACTACTTTCGAGGGTTACCAAACAATACTTTTCGAGGGTTACAGAACAATACATTAGAAGGTTACCAAAATCGCCCCTCACAATTGGGTTTATGGAAATCGACCACTACATTCGACCACTTTAATAATTATCGAAAATACCTGCATGTTCAGAAAATCCAACAAGTTCAAACACAAACTATTCAGATAGAGTTCGGAATAGGCACTCGCCAGCCGCGCAGCGAGCGATTTACCAGTGCTCGCGGATCTTAGCATGTAAGTATTTAACGCCGCTATAGCTGGTGTTAAATACTACGTGCGGTTGAGATCTTGAGTGAATCTCCCTAATAGAGTTCGGCCCTCAACACTAGAATGACCGAACTATATAAAGTTCGGTCCGTTTTCAAACTTTCGAACTTCAGAGAAAGTTCGAATTCGGACCCATTCAAGTCTATGGGGATGATAGTTCGAAAAGTCTGAGTGATTTACAGCTAAACTAACAGTGGTACATTCTGTAAATGGCTGTGGCACCTGGGAAATGGTCTGGGGAACAAGGGGCAGCTATACAAATGTTTGGATTTGGGTTATCATATTACTAGATTATTATATAACTAGGATTTATAATAATCCAACATTTGTATAGCTGCCCCTACCAGGATTCGAACCCTGGTCTCCCATGTCAGGCAGACACTTTAACCAGTACACTATCCAACCACTACATTATATGGTTAATATATTACTAGTTTATCTTTGCTTATTATATTACTAGGGTATTGTTGGTTATTATATTTTAGGTTATTAGTGAATGTTCGTTGTTGGATAGTGTACTGGTTAAAGGCACCGCCTTTGACATGGGAGACCAGGGTTCGAATCCTGGCTAGGGGCAGCTATACAAATGATTGGATTTGGGTTTTCATATTACTAGATTATTATATTACTAGGTTATTATATAACTAGGGTATTATAATCCAAACATTTGTATAGCTACCCCTAGCCAGGATTTGAACCTTTAACCAGTACAGATCACCATTACATTATATGGTTATTTTACTGGTTATCATATAGTAATTATATGGTTATTTATTGAGGTATTGTATGGTTTTATATTTATGTTTTTGGATTATTATAATACCCTAGTGATATAATAACCATATAATAACCTAGTAATATATTAAGCATATAATACCCTATATTGTAACCATATAATAACCTAGTAATATAACAACCATATAATACCCTAGTAATATAATAACAATATAATAACCATATAATATAATAACCTATATATAATAATCTAATGTAGTGGCTGGATAGTGGATAGTGTTTTACAAATGTTGTATAATATGGTTATTATATTACGGGTTATTATATGACTATGGTAGAAGGTACAATGTAAAAATGTCATTACTGGGCAGTACCTTATGGAACATAACATTTTATTTGAATGTGAGTTCCACCATTAAGAGGTATCCCATATGGGCAATTTATAAGACTGCAACAGAATTGTACTAAGGAAGTTACATTTATAGAAGCAGTCAAGGAGATGAGAAGAAATTTAGGAAAATAGGATTTACCAAGCAGGTGTGGATCCTGCATTTTAACAGGGCTTTAGCTTGGAGAGAAAATGTCCCTTCGAAAAATAAAGATAGACACCAAAAATACAGATTCCAGGGGTGCGGGGAGTAGTAAGGACACGATTACCTTTTACCTTTGTATAGCCCCCAAATGGAACACATAGTAGATATAATTTAAAAAAAAAACATTCTTAAGATTGATATTCATTGATGGAGGCCATTAAACAGTGTAGATATGTGTCACCAAAAAGCCTTTGAGCAACACATTCGGTGTCTGACTGGGATCTAGGATCTAGGGCCTGTGCGGGAGGCCCACCAATTACTCGCACAAGCTAAGAAACCACCATTGCCATTGTTAGCATAGTTGACAGTACAAGAATTACCTATGGTTTTTATACTGGTTACACAAAAAAGGAAAAACACAAAATAAAACTTTCTAATAGTGCAAGTTTACTTGTAACAAGATATGACACCATGGGGCATATACATTAGAGTAGCCTGTGCTCTTAGGCTGGGTAACACCCGCCGATATTGCCTGGGTCGGTTGGTCGGTAAATCTATGGTGTTGGAAGGCCACTGCGAATGCTCGGCAGGGAAAAATAAGCCCCGTGTGTGCCCAGACTTAATTTGAAGCATCCAATCAGATGATACATTTGTACTGGTCTAATGCAGTTATATAATATCTGATTGGTTTCTGCACAGGCAAATTTCGCACCTTTCAATAAATTAGCCCCAATACATTAAAAATCACTTTTATACATGAACTATTGATATAAAGCTTTTAATAAAAATTGCAAACATAAACTTTACCAAGTTTAGAAAAACATGTTAAAAAAACTACATACATGAACTAGCCTTATAATATATACCTATATAAATACTTTACATGAACCATAATATACAGCAGTGACATCACTAGGAATCACTTCATCCACAGTGGTTTTCTGGAAGGAGGCTGTATCTGTCATAGGAAAAATAAGAAGATGGGGGGCCCTGCGAGTTGCTCCCCTGGTAGTTATGTCCTAATACCTTTTTTAGTTTTTAATAATTAACTGTATACATAAACTAGCAAGTTTAGAAAAACCTCAAATTCAAAAAAAAACTACACACACGCAGCCAGTTATAATATTATTTGAATATTTCTCATGATCCACTGATTATAAACTCTTAATAAATTAACTGCATACATAAACTTAGTTATAAACACACAAATTAAAAAAACTACATATTAAATTATAAATTTAAATTAAATATATTTAAGAAGCAATTTTGGTAAAAATGAGGAAGAGTTTACTATCAAAATCTCACCTCCCCCAAAAAGAGGAGTAAAATTTTATAGTTCGAAAACAAACCCGTTAAAAGTTTAGTTAATACAGTTAAATAGCAATGGTAACTTACTGTAAATGGCTCTGGCCCCTGGGAAATGGTCTGGGGAACATGTACATATTACCAAAAGTTGTTTTTTTAAACACTAACTTTTCCCATGATTGGGCAATTGTCCGGCTTCCGCATTGAGTTTTCTGTAAATTCGAGGGTTATTGTAAATTCAAGGGTTACCTAACCCTACATTTGAGGGTCATCTAAAATTCAGAGGTTCCGAATGATACATTCAAGGATTAGCACAAATTCGATGGTTACCGAACGCTGCACTGGAGGGTTATCGCAACTTCAAAGTACAACCCCTCGATGTAGCACTCGGTAACCCTCGAATTTGTATTAACCTTAAATTTGTGATAATCATCAAATGTAGCATTCGGTAAGCATTGAATTTGCCTAGAACTTTCAATGCCACATTCTAGGGGTATGAGTGCTAAATTTGAGGGTTATCGATTAGAAATTCGAGGATAACGGAAAATACGTCCCAAAGCTTGGGAAAACAGAGCTCAAAGTTGGAGATTCTGAATTGTTAAAGTTTGCTTGGGTTTGAGTCTGAGTTTTAGTGCCTCTTTAGTGAGGACTTAGTACCCTGGGTACTATGCAGCTATGGATCGAGGAGAATGTAAGTAAATTAGTTTTTTATTTTAGAAAACTTTTGATCAATGTTGCCTACAGCCTGATCAATGACAGCATAGTATGTCTCGACCTCAAATATCTTAAGGATAACTGTAATGCCTCAATGCATTTTTTTTTTTTTAAAAAACGCTTTCAAAAGAGTAATGGTATGCAGCCCTCCCCATACTTTTTTTACTGATTTTGAGCTTCTCTCTGCCTTTCAATTACCATGCTGTGAAGGGGGCGAAACTATTCTGTCTGCCTGAAAGTCACTCAAAACTAGCATGTGAGAAAACACTTGATTATGTAAGCTGTATCCTAGCAACTGAACATTTCAAGTTTGTTTGATGGCAGAGAAGGAGGAGAGAGGCTGTAGCAGACATTCCCATCAGCCAGTGACAAGTGATATGTTAATCATGGCCCTGGGCCATTAGGAGGCGGGCTTTTAGCACTCATCTTTGCTGTGTGATATCTAAGGGAAGGCAGCACGGTGTGAAATGAGAGTAGCGGATTTCAGCTGCTGGAACTGTGGACATGTATTGGGGGAGATGTTGTTTTTTGGGATAGTTACCTTAAGTAATTTCTAGGTTCAGCTCACTATTGTTTACAGTTTACAGTAAGAAAGCTAAATAGCACTTCTACCAGCCACAGAAAGAAAGTACACCTTGTGCGCTGCTTCAAATGGAAATAGTGAGCAGCATCTGACCTGGGTTGCACTGGGTGGGCGTTCATAAGGTTTAATTAGTGCTGTAACATGATGATGATGATGCATTTGCTATTCTAACCTCACTCTCAGGAGGATCTACTTGTTATAAGGCCTCAGGCTCTGTAGAGCTCTGGCTTGGTTTGTTTTCGGCTGCCATAACTTTTGCTGACCTGGATCTCTATTAGGCCTTTCTTAAAGCCTGAATTTTTTTTTGTTTTTGTACCAGTTTTATATTACTTTCTTTTAGGTTTATCTTTAAATTGCCTTACTTTAGAAGACATTTCAGCACACCTGTTAGTAAAAAGTTATTAGCTATATAATAATCAATTTCTATATAGAAACTATTTTCTGACGTTTTAATGCATGCCCTTGCGGTTACACTGTAAGGTATTTAAAAGATGACAAGGGACTTTTTACTCAAACTTACACGTGCAAAAACAAAACAAAAACAGAAAGCATGTCATGCAATTAACCAACACATACTGTTAGTTATGCATTGGGGTTCATCAAAAAAAAAAGAATCTGCTTCACGACCATGCGATAACGATCTTACTTACATGAAAGCACAAAGCAGCAAATGACAAGTATTTAAAATCAACTTCAAACGGCAAAGACTAATCTGTCTCTGTAAAACTGAAAGTATATTAACTACACACCAATCTAAAGTCTTATTTCATCATCATCATAACATTATGTAAGATTTTATTTTCTAAAGTGTTTTGAAACTGTATTGTAAATCTTTAAATTTAGCCATAGTTTCTTCACTTGCCTATTTACTTATCTGTACACTCTTCAATAAATCTGTGTGAAATAGCAGTACATTTTCAGCTATGCAGGGATAGGCAACCAGTAGACCTCTAAATGTTTGAAAATTGCAACCAGCAGAACACTACTTACAGCCCCTCGTCCACAGGGGGCGGACCGGCAGCTGCTCCTTTGATTGGCTGAGAGGCAGTCAATCACAGCCATGGCTGCCGGCAATAGAGGATGCCGCGGCAGCAAAAGGGCTATAAGTAGAGTTCGGATTCTTGATGTAACTATCTAATTAAGTGGTTGGGGTGGGAAAGGATGCCATCTAACATATTTAATAGTTATCATGGGTTAAGGGCAGCCAGGGAGGGATCAGGAGTGGGGGAGGGAGGGGGTGAAAGGGCTCCCCTGCACATGTCACTGTCCTTCAGAGGACAGGGAGGAGGCGGAAAACTTTTACACAGGAAGACAGCTCCTAACAGAAAAACAGCACCTGCTGTTCTGGGACTTTGGACAAGCACTACAGGAGAACCTTTTGGAGCAGAGAGTAAGGTAAGGATTACTTTTTAACTACACAGTGGGGCCAGTAGTGGGTTAACTTTAGTTTGGAGGGTGGACACGCCCTTTAAATCTAACCTAATTACCCCCTAAAACCTAGACCGCGCTAGGTTTAACAGTGTGTATGAGGTCTCCAATATACATACCTGGACTTGTTTCCTCGGCTCTCTGCTGGACGGCAGTGGTGTCAGTGATTAGCTGAGGTGCAGTGTCTCATCAGTAAAAGTGTTGCTTCTGCCGGTCTGGCCCCTTCAGGCGGGGAATAAGTGCAGGTAAGTATAATTAAAAGCCTCACATGTACATTATCGAGATCTAGGTTTGGTGGGTTGTTAGGTTAGACATATCCCCACCATTATCCCACACCATTATTTATCAGCATTATAACAGCAATTCCCATAGCCACACATACCTTCCCCCCATACAGAGGCCATCATGAGTCAAGACCACTACCATAATTTACCCCCAGCAGCACCCAACCATCAGGGAATAGGAAAGGGGATAGAAGTCTGCCATTATGAAAAGCTGAAGTAATGCTTAATTACTGGATATTAAAATAAAAAACAGGGTACCTAGGGTTTAAATTCAGTATTTGATGTGACCTGTTTTGTTTAAGGAAGTAATTGTCTGTGTGGGGGTAGTTATGTTGTAAAGGATTGTGATTAGAGAACATTTAGAGGAAAACAGTATATGTATCAAACTTTTTGAATAAATATATATATATCGGGCTGCACTCCACACCTCTTACTAAATAAATAGGCATGTATCTCAGGATTCACCGTGCACTCTTCAGGTTTTTTCTTTAAAAAATAACTTTTATTTACTGCTTGTTAAAACAGTCAATGCAAATCGTCATTCATCTTGCTGTCGTCAGGACAAGATGAATGCCGAAATGCATTGACTCTTTTACAAGCAGTAAATAAAAGTTACACCATCCTGAATCCTGAGATACATGCCTATATACACTTCTTCCCCCTTTTTAATTGTAACTTATAGTTATGAATTAGATTATAAACAATAGATAGTGGAGCACACATGATGTTTCTAACACAAGCCCTAAGGATTATAGTTGGAGTCACCTAACTATTATAAGGTTATTATTGTATTTATGCTTGAAAAATAAGCAATATGTAACATACATGTATGCATATGGATGCGGTACATTATTTAAAGAAGTAATGCATGTTACACATATAGTAAGATATGCGGTTCATTTTTTGTTATGTGCACCTTATCATAAATGCACTTTTAGCAATGAGCACTTTATCACATGGTAAAGAAGTGTTGCACCTTTCATTTTTGATGGAAGCCTAATGCCTTCGGTGGGTGGGTATTTTAGTTTGCATGGATTTTTTGGTTTGATAACACGTAAGGCATTTGTATGTCTGGTATGTTTCAATAAACCCTTGAACTTTTAAGATGTTGCATGCGTGAGTTCCAGTGTGCGCTTTTCCCTCCATCTTCTTTGTATGGTGTTAGATAGATAGTTAGCTGACAATGACGGGCTAGCAGCACCTGAGCCACTGAATGAAGATGAATGATGACATATGCCTGATTGTATTAGACTTGCTTAATGCAAGACTTGCTATTCAAACAACTAAGGAATTGGTAAGTTACATGTTATGCACCCGGGGCATTATACGTGTGTGCAACTTTATAATTATCTCTTATATATACATAGGAATGTATGCACTTAGGCATAGGATGTACAGAGCCCTGCTATATTTTATGTGTCTTTTCCAATACCCGCCACACCATTGCAACTTCTGTCTAAAAGTTCCTTAACTGCTGATAAATCATTGGCTTTATCAGTGACTTTTAAGCAAATAGAGCGCTGCGGCTTCAGTAAACCCCCCTAGTGTCTCTTCCACTTTGCGCCATAAACCCTCGGTTTTACCTCCTTAAAAACAATTTACATAGAAAGGCCAAAAGTTAGGGTTAGTTTAACACTGTGTAAACATTTTGGTGTAAATGCGTGAAAAGCTGGGCAGTGACAAAGAGAACAGTGATTCAGAAGGTGACAGAGCTGCTAGGCTGAGTGATTGAGGTTTTTGGAGTATCCAAGATGATTTATGGTTCTTTGTTTCACAAATTTCATTCTTGTCTATAGCAGCAATCATAGTCATTGCTGTTAAAGATGCTTGGCAAGTGGAACTTAAATAAAGACTAATACAATGTATGCCTTTTTTCCATTACTGTAAAATTTTAATTGATTAAGGTGTTCCACTACTGACTAGAAATAAAAACCCATTGTATTATTTTTGCCCACCAGGGAGCCTGAACAAGGAGCCATAAATCAGACATGTAAGAATGAAATAATGTTCACTGTTCCGATCGATCGGGAAAGCCAGAAAATTTCTGTCAGCCGGCATCGGCTCCCTTTACTTTAATAGAGGGAGCCGATACCGATCATATAGTGTATAGCCGCACGGCCGACCAATCCCCATTCCCCGTATGGATTTAGTGATCCCCATACCCTGCTGGATCACTAAATTATATTGGGGCTCCTCAGGGCGTCCCTGGTTGTTTCCTTAGAACAAGCTGGAAAAGAAGACTAAGATCCATACCATACACATGTCCAATAGGACAAAACCATGCCCGACCCCGAGCTCTGGACACATGTGAGACGAACTGCCTTTTTGGGCGATGTTTGTGTGTGTGTATGTATTCGCTCGGGCATCGTTCGTTGATCCGCCATGGTGGATTGAAGAATGACGCCTGGGCGCACGCATACACACATGCGATTATGGCCGAAACACCTATCGTTTTTCATGTGTCTTGCACTCAGGGGTCATTCATCATGTACGAGCCTTAAACAATCTTTAGCTATTCTATGTACAAAGCCTTGCACATGTACTGATAAATTGTTTCACTTCTAGTTGTTTGTAAGCATTCAGTATTTACAGTATTTAAAAAATTCTATTATATCATGTTTAGGCCAAAGGCAGTAATAAAGCAGAGAGAATGGCCAAAAGAAATAATGGAAAAGATAAAGGATAATTATACTAACCTCTTCCCTGCACCTTTTTCCTTCGATTGTGCCCAGGGTAAGAAGGACCTAAATTGTTGAGGTTCTTATCCTTGGCTTCTTTTTAGTTAAGCAGCTTTACTTACCTATAGTTTCCGCCACTCCTTGCAAAAGTCTTCTCATTGCCGGCAGAGAGAGGATGCGAAGAGCACTGGATCAGGCAACTTTTGGTAAGTAAAACGGCTTAAAGGGCATGTCCACCCCTAAACTAAAATTTGCCCACTGTGTAATGTTAAAAATTCTTACCTTTTTTAAGGTTGTCCTGCAGTCGCTGTTGAAAGTCCAGAAAAGTGAACAGAGGAGCCTGTGGTGTAATGTGTGTAATCCGTATATCTGCCCCTTCCCTGACCTCCCCCCGGATACAGTGGTGCTGCATTTAATTTTTTTAAGTTAAGTTAAGTTTAAAAAGCACCCAGAAATAGACTTACGCACCTCGTTCTGGCTCTTTCTACCGGCAGCCGCGTCTGGGATTGGCTGAATCTTAGTCGATCACAGATGGGCTGTCGGTCCAGCCACTATTTTACTCAGTTTTCGGAAATAGCAATAGAGGCAGAGGCCAAGGGAATGATGTGGGTAAATTGATTTCTGGGCACTTATAAAACTTAAAACCCTAGCGTTTAGGGTTGCTGGGGGGTCCCCTACACTACAGAATTTTTTAGATTTTGGGTGCAGATACACTTTAACTACATAAAAACCAAATGTGAGTATCTAGTGGTTTAAGCTAGGTACACACAGTACCAATACAGCTGCCAGAACGAGTGCACGGCTGCCGAACGTTCGGGTCGGCTGAGTGGTCGCTCAGGAAAGAGGGAAAATTTCGCTCGGCTGTGGCCGACTCCCATAGGGGAGTCAGCCAAGTCCAAGGGAAACACACAGTCCCCAACATTCTCCCTATGCTGTGCATATCGAGAAAGCTTGGGACTGTGTGTATCAGGATTTTTGAAAAATGACAGACAGGATTGTGCAGATTCTGTCTGTCATTTTTCAAAAATCTTTTCTGTGTGTACCCAGCTTTTGGTCCTCATCCTGGGCAAAATGCTTATGTGGAGCAGGGGGGGTTTGTATAGATATCTTTATTTGGCTGCCAGACAAAATGATAACCCAGACTATATTTCAGAAGTCTGTGAAATACAAATTAAATCAGTGGTACTGTTGATATTTCATAGCAAAAATTACCAGCATATGCAGTTAATTTTTTGGTGGATTTATAAAAAAAATCGGTGGAAAATTCCCAATGATATTTTTATCCAATCGACTGAGCAGTTGATCAGGTCAAATATCAACCCATTTGTATCTAGCCTAAAACTTTTCAGACACAGTTGAGTTAGCTACACACATGTCAGGTAAAATCATTAGGAACAATAGTTAGACATTTATCTGACAATCTCCTTACCGAAAGATGCTCGGCTACTGCTGTTCTATGGGCATGGTAGAGGGACGAATAAATAAACTAAAGAAGGTCAGCAGGCCTGTATACACACTAGATTGTCATCTGAAACTGTTGATCATTTCTGCTTCAGCCGACAATATCTAATGTGTGTAGGAGGTTTTACATTAAGTTGACGGATAGAATTTACAATAGGAACTTAGCTTTGGGTCTTTTTATTTTTACATCTAAACAGTGGATTAATGCATGGATTTTAAATACGGTTATCCGCCTACTAATAACCAGAAAAATACAAGATGCAGTGTACATAAGAGTATTATAATGTAATAATTACTCAGACCTTATCTGAATGTCAGCATGGATTTATGATCTGCTGAGCCATAAATCAAAAAGTGTTGTCTTTAACTGAATGTCCTTTATATGCTAAAATGCCCTGGGATGCCAATGTATTGATTTAAATGTCTGAGTTAATAAAGCCTTGGGATCAGCCACACCCACCATGAAATCTCTTTTACCACTTTTTTAACACCTCCCCCTCTCTTGGGCTCAGTCTTCATTAAAGAAGACAATGTGTAGGAAAAAAATCTAAATAATTGTGTTTCTATTCTGAAAAATAGAATATTGAACAAAATAGACAGAAAAATGTTCTAAATCTAGAACATTTAACTCAGATATTCATATGCTAGATAAAAATACACATTGTTTTGTGATCCACAATTAATAATCTTCATTCTCCTTCATGCTAGGCAGGGTCACTACCCCATAAGATTAAACAGCTTGATGAGAATCTGAGAAGCGTCCATAGGGCCATCGGTGGCAAATTGTCATTTGAAAGACCCCCCATTCCATGTCTTTTTCTACCATGTGTTCTATGGTATAGATGGGATGGACTGTCTGGCAAAACAGAGATGGGAGAAATTCACAGACTGGATAGTTGTCAGCCATGGGCAATATTGTTGAACAAGATTTATCCAATGTGTGTACATCCATTAACTTTACAGCTCTGTGATTGCTTTTGCAGGTCCAGTGGGGTACATTTTTTTCTGAAAAAAAAACACTAAACTCATATTTACAAATCTATATTTTTGTGGTGAGGTTGGAGAGAGAGGGGACAAGTGGGAGAGTTGTTAGCTGCGACTAGCCATCATTGACAGCTCTGCAGCTCAGAAAGAAAAAACTATCTGCTGGCAAACGAATAAACAAAGCCAAAGGGGGGCATCTTGCGTTTGTATGGGAATTCAGAAATTGTAAACCTTAAGCTGGGTACACACCATACAAAATTCGGCCTGACTGACCTTTCAGTGTTTCGGTTGGTCAGGAAGGGGCCACAGGAGCCCGCAGGGGGGAGGGGTAGTGTAAGGAAGCAGACAGAGCAGTTAGGAAGGTGTTGTGCAGCCCATAGTAGGGAGAGATGTAAAAACAGAATCAAAGCACTTTCCTACTGACAGGAGGTCTATAGATTTTAGGGACTTCCAGTTTCCTTCACACACCAACTGTAACCTGTAGCTGTGCTCACCACTGGCAAGGGAAAGGAGCAGCCTTTGAAATGGCATCTGGCAGCCTCCCATACCCTAACTTCCTGATCAGTCGTTTCCTATAGCTTGGGCACATGGAGAGGTGGTTGATGGCTCATTTTAAAGGTTGGAACCTGGCCTTTCATTAAAGGAGACAGGTCCTCTTAACTAAAGACTCTTACTTACTAAACTATATTTTATAAGATATATTAAACTTGCAAAAAATATATTCATGATTATTCAATGTTGTAGAATATGACTTGTGTTTGGTAGTATTATGTTAGGTTAGGTTAGATGGTTAGGATATGTTAGGTTAGTTAGAGTTGCTGAAAAAGTCTACCTTGACATGGTTAAGAGAATTAGAAAATCAGAAAACAAAGCAGAAAAGGCAGATTCCAGTGTTCTTCGATGCTTCTGTCCAGTAGCACTTACTGAAAGAATGATGAGAACTTGAACAACAGCAGGTTGCTAGAAAGAGCGATATAATGAGACCACGTACGATTGTATTGGGTACAATCACCCTTTTTCAAAGTCAAGTTACTGTGACATTGGCAGGCTTACAAATCTTTTTTTCAGGGAAATGGGGTAGGGATGATGTGGGGGAATCACATGGGGGGCCAGTAATAACCTAGTATGAGGCACAGGAAATCCTTAATAGCGGCCCTGACATTTAATGTCAATCCTGTTCCTGGCTTCCTTGACACTTCTTTTTAACCATCCTGTTCTACCCAATCCAAGGAACAGGATTGGTTCAAAGAGGTTTCAAGGAAGCCATTTACATCAAAATAAAGAAATTAAGCCTGAATAGAGGTGGGTGTACAATGCTGTTTTGCTACCTTACACTGGACAACTTTAATAACACCTCTTTGCCAACAGATTCTTGTACATTCTGAATTGAGAAAGCCAATGGATGACTGGTGGAACCTCTTCAAGAATAAATCAAGTCCAGTTGATCTAACTGAATACACATGACCTGGATGAAAACCTTTACAAGCTTTATACTTAAAACATTCACTTTAGTTACTTTGTTTAATTTTTTGTATTTCCTCGTCAGCCTGGGGCTCATAAGCTGGGTACACACTGTCAGATCCTTCCCGCTGACCGACCAGTTGGTACTTTTGACCAGTCGGCCAGTAGGAAGGACTCTCTGCCTGGCAATAGTGGCCGCGGCCGACGATTTGCCACATCTGAGTGTGCGGTCCATAGAGGACCACACGATCAGCCGTGGATTCGAAGGAATGGTCGGTCATGTCCGAAAAAAACATGCAATTATTTTGGCCAATGTACCGATACACGATCTATCAGGCCGGAATATTGCATGGTGTATACCCAGCTTTATCTTTTGCTAAACTTTAACCCAATTTTTTTTGGCGCTTCTCTAGATTTTCTAAGAAAAGAATACAGTTGTTTTTCTGGGAGTCCTGTGCTGGTCATTTTCCTGCAACTGGAACTGAATCTTTTTAATTCTTTATTCCTAAAATGTGTACAGGATATTATATTAAAAGTCTTTAAAGGGCATGTCCACCCCCAAAACTATAATCCCCCCAACTACTGGCCCCACCATGTAGTGTAGTTTAATCCTTACCTCACATCCAGCTCCATAGGGTTCTCGTGAAACCCCCCCCCAAAGTCTCAAAACTAACCACCAGGAGGATAGCAGGTGCTCTGCCGCTATCTAGCCTCCGTGATATTTGCCATGCGCACTGCAGCCCTTCTCCCCCCTCCCTCCCCCTCCCTCTCCCTCCCTCTCCCTCCCTCTCCCTCCCTCTCCTTGTTAAAAATGGTTCTAACTTTGCCCCAACCAATCAGATATTAGCTTCCATTTTTAACAATATGAACTTTATAACATCACTCTGATAATGTTTTATTCATAACCAAAATTGTTTATAGAGAAACAAACCTTTTTAACATTTGTAAATTCTTCTTAAGCTGGGTACACACGATTAGATATTTCGGTCCGATCGACCGATAGTTCAGTGTATCGGTCGATCGGACCGAAATTATCGAATCCGAATGTGCCCATGTCCAATCGACCGTTCGTCCGAATCGGACGAAAGGACGATCGGACAGGGTGGAAAACCTTGTCCGATCGTGCGGTCCTTTATGGACCGCACGATCGGTCGCGGTGACTAACGGACGCGCTGCTTTTGCCGCGACCGACAGTCCTTCCTCCTGGCCGACCGTTCGAAAGTATCGAATGGTCGGTCAGGAGGAAAAATCGCTAGGTGTGTACCTAGCTTTAGAAGGAATCATCAACAACGCCTGACACAATGCCCATACACAAATAATTTGTTTGGGAAACTCCTTAAGTGGGCAGTAGCCAGTGCTAATAAGCTGCTACAGTTGAGACAATGAGTTCCTCTCATTGGGCGACCTGTGCAACCACACAGGCTGCATTACCAGGGAGGCGTTAGCCACACTGTTAGGTCTTGAACATGTAGGACAAAGTTGTGTATCAGTGCCACAGCCCACCGATTATCAGCACCACCTTGGACACAGACAAAGCCCCAACGCACCAAAACCTACTTAATATGTCGTGATGCTGTGTAAATTTCAGTATCGCAACTGATCTGCACTGCTTCCTGTAATGTAGTAACCACTTTGCGACTGTTGTTGCATCGTGTGAATGCGAGAGGGAAGTTGCAACCTTTTGCGCGGCTTTAAAGCCACAATTGAAAAGGCTTTTTAAAAAAAAGTGTACAATTATCATCTCTAAATTTATGCATTGTTTGCACTGAGCTATTTCCAAAAGTCTTTAGAAAGCAATGCAAAATGAGTAAAAAAAACCTTGCTAGCCCTATATAACATCAGTTAGCATGGGTGTTTTTTCCCCTTAGCACGGGATATTGCATCTCCCTGTATGTGTGGTTATGTGTTACATAATGATGTCCGCACAATATATACAAGCAGACGCAGCAGATACTTGATTTGAAGCAGGCCAAGACAAGCAGCATTCAACAAGTAGTATTTTTATTTTTTTGGGGGGAGGGATAGGGGTGCTAGGCACCAGAAACTATTCTTGCACATTTATCCTCGTACACACGTGCGATCGCGGGTCACAACCCACGACGCACGATGTGTCCGAACGTTCGTTTCGGCTGATAATCGGCCCGTGTATAGGCACTTTATCGGCCGTTCAGTCGGCCGGGCGGATTCCGAACGACCAGCCATTTCGGCTGATAAAGTGCCTATACACGGGCCGATTATCGGCCCGAAACGAAAATTTGGACACATCATGCGTGTGTACAAACCTTAAGCCGGCTCTGAAATTTCCTCTGATTAGGTTCTGCTTTATATAAGTATTTCTAAACACTACAATGTAATCTGATTGGTGACAATTAAATTATATTAGATTTGCCTCTAAACCTGAATACACACAAGTACCAATCTTAAAAGGGTGACAGGCAAAATCTGTAATATTCTGTTGTTATCTTTCAAAGATGTGGCTACTACATTCCTGAGTGTTCTACTTAATAAAGTAAGGAAGATCATTTGTGACTGTTACTAAGTCAGGGGGAGCAACTACAAGGCGACCTGGGAGCCAAGGGGCTCCATCAAAGTTTTGCTGGGGGCCAGTGATTCAAGTTATACCACAGCACCAACAATAACGATCGTGGTCCACTTCCTACACCACAATACAGGGAGCAGACCGTGATCAATGTAAATTTTAGATCCGCAATGCCGTTTTGATTCTGACACTGAACGTTTGTTTGGTATTTAGGGGATTGTCCCTTTATTGGTAATGACGTACCGCTACAGTAACTTAAGGGCATGTCCAGCCCTTTTAAACTTTTCATATGTTATACAATTGATCCCCCAGCCCCAACCGCCGTAATAAAATTCTTAGAAAATGCCCCGATATGTACTTACCTTCCCTTATCCTCCGCGGCAGTCTCTAGGCCCTTGCTTGTACGGAAATGCAAGCAGAGGGCGGGAAGCAGCCGCGTCCCTGTGGCTGAGAGGCAGCCAATCAGGGACGCGGCTGCCAGCTGCTCAGAACGCCGGAGGATAAAGGGAAAGTAAGTAACTATCGGGGGAACTTTCTATGAAATCTGTTACGGCGTTGGGGTGGGGGATCAATATATATAATATAAGTGGGGAATTTACACTAGGGGAGGGAGAAGAAAACGGGGAGGGAGAGGGGAGGGGGGGGGGAGTACTCTCCTGCACATGCCTCAACCATGTTGAGGTTGAGGCAGAGAAAGCGCAGGGAAGTCACTGGGAGGTTCTACACTACAATTTTCCGGCTTTGGAGGGGCACAGCATGGCAACCATAAGGAGTGGGATGTAAGGTAAGGATTTTTGTACACTACAGAGTGGGGCCAGTATGGGGTTAAATTTGGTTTTGGGGTGGACATTCCTTTTAAAGCAGATACAGGAGGGTGTTTTGTGACTACCTAGGTCCCTAACTACGTAAATCGTCCTCTATAGTGGTAAATATCCCCAGCAATGCGGTTTCATATTTCTATTGAATTTCAGTATATTTAGACATTTTGATATGTCAGAGGCACTGTAAAATGAGTGCAAAACACTAACCTAATATATATTAGGTACCGTGAATTCATCTTTTTTACAAAACATCTCACTGTTAGTCTTTTAATTTTAATACATCGTCCTGATTTTTTTTTTTAAATATATGCTGTACTTGTTAGTAAAGAAACCTGCAAAACTGGAAAATCAAGATGTGCAATGTGAACATTTTGTTTATGACCAGTAGGGGACATTTGAACTTGTAATATTTTTCATGTAAAAGTCCAAAGCTGAGCCGTGAGTGCTTCAGCTTTGAAGCTTTGTTTGGCAATCCCTCACATAAGGCATTTCTCTCTGGGTTGGGCTTGAAGTTTCTATTGAACAATATTTCTTTTCCTTTTCTGTGTGAAATAATATTATAACCTCAAACAATAAAAACTAATTAATAATAAAATCCAATCTTTAATACCTTACATACAGTTACTCTTCAATTTAATAAAATTTTAGCTGTATCTACAAGGTGTATACATTGTTTATCTGAGATATTTCATCTTTGTTGATCAAAATCCAGATGCTTAATATTTAAAATATGTGCTGACAACCGATGCCAGGTTTGTGAGCGTCTATTTCAGTGGCAAGCGCAGGATTTTCAAGGGGGGATTCCTAAATGGGTTACCATTGAACAAGCCCCGAAGGAGGTTCATGACCGAATGCATTCATGTGTTCTATTATATATGGATCATATAATAATATATATATATTCTAATTGCCATGATTTTCATCAGAGTTCGCCAATACAGGTATTACCTTTTTTCTTTTGTTATAAAGTATATACTTATTAAGGGGCATATTATAAAGGTTCGATAACTTAATCGTTAACTTTCTCTCCCTATCTAAACAGTTACCGCCGCTTCTATTTATAAAGCGGCGGTAACTGTTATGCATCGCTAATCTCAGCCGTATTACTTCGCCACCTTGAATGTGGCGAAAAAAACGCTGAGATTCCCCCTGGATCACGGGGGGTGGTTGCACCCGCAAGGAGGCACGCCACCTCACCGCGGGTGGTCATCGCTGGAAAGTGGGGCGGGGCATTACCTCGTGTTCTGGGGCGTGGGCATACGCTGGCGGAGAGGGGAAGGCAAGGGCCCGCTGGGAGGGTGGAGGCTCCCTCCAGCGGGGGCTGAGGAGGGCCTTTTGGGGCTTAAGGGGTCCCGCAGCTCGAGCCAGGACCACCCTCCCAGGCCCTATCAGGGCCTTTGCGGAACTTACAAGTGCCCTTGCGGCCCTAAGAAGGGCCTTTGGGGCTTAAGGGTCCCGCAGCTCGAACTGGGACCCCCCTCCCCGGCCCTTGTAAGGGTCCATGTGGCACTGAGAAGTGCCTTTGGCTCGGGTCCCGCAGCCCAAACCGGGACCCCCAGTGAGCAGCTCTTAAAAGAGCCCATGGCGGCATCTACTTTCTAGAGCCCCGGCGACACCAGCTCCGTGAGGCAGCGGACCCCCCCAGAGGTACCCCGGGGGCGCTGGCGACCGTGCGGCCGACAGTGAGCCTGCTGGCACTGCCAGCCTCAGCGTGGCCGCTTCTTTCAGCCACTTACTGCGATGGCATCAGAGGTCTACGGCGGAGTGCACCTCTTTATATGGGTTTGCAGAAAAGCCTAATCCGTTTCTGATTGGTCAATTTTTTCAATTTCCGATATCTGATTGGTTAAGTAAAGCATGTAAACCAAGCATTAAAAAATTGACCAATCAGAAAAGGATTAGGGTTTTCTGCAAAGCTATATAAAGAGGGTGCACTAAGCGCGGACCCCAGAGCCATCTCGCAGTAGATGGCTGAAGAAAGAAGAAGGAGAGGGTGCCTCCACCTCTCCAGTGGGCCATTCCTTTCCCCTCTCCGCCAGTGGCGGGGCAGGGGGCTTGGAGAGGCGCTGGAGAGGGGGGTGTGCAGCAGGCGGTCCCAGCCCCTTCCCAGCAGCCCCTCCTAGCCTCCTGTTCCCTATGTGCCGCGATGGGGTTAGGAGGGGCTGCTGGGAAGCGAGCGGGTGGCCGCTGCGGGGGTCGAGGGCGGGGTGGGCATATGCCCCGCCCCCTGAAGTGGAGGCGCCGGGAAGGGATTTTAAGTCCCATTGCGGCAATGTTGTACTTAGCGCATTGCACTAAGTGCAGTATCGCCAGGAAGGGACTTCAAATTACCGACGGACATCTCAGCTGCAGATACCATGTTTGTGGTCGGGGCCGAAAAAAATTTGTGAGGTGATAGCTGTGGTCCATAGGAGACATTTGCTGTGGCCGACCACTTTATAGCGAAAGGTCAGGACAGAAAATTTGTCCGTGTGTACCCAGCCTACAGTCTGTTTTACTTGAGATATCCACATTTGAACTACAACCATTAGTGTCTTTTAAAGTCGGAGCTGTGACACTGACGGTGGATCTGACAGAATTGCAGTGAAAGCCGAGATATGGACCATGTATGGGCACATTGAACAATCATACTTTATAAAGAATATATGGAACAATATTCCTGTGTATGTATTATGGATGTATATATACATATATATATATATTATATATAGTATATACAGTTTAATAATGCAATGTTAACAGCCAGCTAACAACCACCTCCAGGATTTCTTAATGTCCCTATTCCTGCTCACTAAGCTCCATCACAGTGTAGTAGGTACAGTCTCGGCAATCATCACAGGCAGTTGCAGGGTTAATATTGATACAGTTCTCTATGCTGCTGTCAATCACAGGGCAGACTGGATACATTTTTGAAAAAATAAATGCTGCTCTCACTCACAGTCAATTGACAATGTAACAATCTATGTAACAATCTATATAACAGTCTATGTAAGAGTCTATGGACACCAGGAGAAGTAGAACAGCAGACTGCACTAATCAGGCAGTAAGGGGGATACCAGGACCAAGAATCCGCCCTAAACACGCCCCTGTATTTTTTCTGACTTTCGATGTTTTGGATTCTATCGTAAATTCTTTGCCTTGACATGGGAGACCAGGGGGTCGAATCCTGGCTAGGGGCAGCTATACAAATGTTAGGGTTATTATAATAACCATATAATAACCTAGTAATCAATAGCCATATAATACCTAGTCATATAATAACCCAGTAATATAATAACCATATTATTACAACATTTGTAAAACACTATCCACTATCCAGCCACTACATTAGTATTTATATACTAGGTTATTATATTATATGGTTATTATATTGTTATTATATTACTAGGGTATTATATGGTTGTTATATTACTAGGTTATTATATGGTTACAATATAGGGTATTATATGCTTAATATATTACTAGGTTATTATATGGTTTTATATCACTAGGGTATTATAATAATCCAAACATATAATAATATAATAACCATACAATACCCTAGTAATATAATAACCATATAATTACTATATGATAACCTAGTAATATATTAACCATATAATGTAATGGCTGGATACTGTACTGGTTAAAGGTTCAAATCCTGGCTAGGGGTAGCATACAAATGTTTGGATTATTATATACCCTAGTTATATAATAACCTAGTAATATAATAATCTAGTAATATGAAAACCCAAATCCAATCATTTGTATAGCTGCCCCTAGCCAGGATTCGAACCCTGGTCTCCCATGTCAAAGGCGGTGCCTTTAACCAGTACACTATCCAACCCTCGAAACATTCACTAATAACCTAATAATATAATAACCATACAATACCCTAGTAATATAATAAGCATAAGATAACCTAGTAATATATTAACCATATAATGTAGTGGTTGGATAGTGTACTGGTTAAAGGTTCTGCCTTTGACATGGGAGACCAGGGTTCGAATCCTGGCTAGGGGCAGCTATACAAATGTTTGGATTATTATAATACCCTAGTTATATAATAATCTAGTAATATGATAACCCAAATCCAAACATTTGTATAGCTGCCCCTTGTTCCCCAGACCATTTCCCAGGTGCCACAGCCATTTACAGTAAGTTACCACTGTTAGTTTAGCTGTAAATCACTCAGACTTTTCGAACTATCACTCCCCCATAGACTTGAATGGGTCCGAATTCGAACTTTCTCTGAAGTTCGAAAGTTTGAAAACGGACCGAACTTTATATAGTTCGGTCATCTCTAGTGTTGAGGCCGAACTCTATTAGGGAGATTCACTCAGAATCTCAACCGCACGTAAGTATTTAACACCAGCTATAGCTGGCGTTAAATACTTACATGCTAAGATCCGCGCAGCCACTGGTAAATCGCTTTGCGCCGGCTGCGCGAGTGCCTATTCCGAACTCTATCTGAACTAGTTTGTGTTTGAACTTGTTGGATTTTCTGAACATGCAGAGTTATTTTCGATAATTATTAAAGTGGTCGAATGTAGTGGTCGATTTCCATAAACCTCAATTGTAGAGGGCGATTTTGGTAACCTTCTAATGTATTGTTCTGTAACCCTCGAAAGTATTGTTTGGTAACCCTCGAATGTAGTGTTCGATTTTGGTAACCCTTGAATATAGCAGTTAATTTCAGTAACCCTCGAATGTAACACACAGAAACCCAACAATTGCCTGATCGTGGGAAAAAGAAGTGTTTAAAGGAGTTTTGGTTATATGTACGTCTTCCCCAGACCATTTCCCAGGTGCCACAGCCAATTTGAACTATTTCCTCCCATTGACTTAAATGGGTTAGTTTTCGAACCTCCAAACTTTTACTGAAGTTCGGAAATGAACCGAACTTCAGGAAGTTCGGCCAGCTCTCATAAAAGGCTGAATGCCCGGTCAGTGGCCACTCATACATCGACAGTCAAATCGTACATCTATACAAGCTTTAAGGGCCGTTGTGCCCAGTACATTCAGGTCAAGATTCTGGATTAAAATATCATTGGAAATAATTAATCACGAGCGCCCTTTTTTCTAGTCAAAGAAAATGGCTGAAAATTTGATCAGACGTCAATAAATTTAGGCAAGTTGTGTGGTCTTCAGTAAGTCATGTTGAAATATCTGCAATATCGTTTTTTTTTTGTTTTTTACTGACAGTGACAGACTACCAATTAGTTTATTGATTGGTAGTATATTAGTCAGAAAAATGAGGTAAAAATTTACCCAGGAGTACTAGGCCTTTTCTCACTGTGCCAGCTCCAGATGGGCTACTCAGAAGTGTGAAGCAAAGTAACTTTCTATTCATTGAAGTAGTTAAGCTGCAGGGGCAAGCATAGGATTTTTAAGGGAGGATTCCTAAATGGGTTACCACGAATAAGCCCAAGAGTTTCATGGCCGAATACATCCATGCATTCTGTTATATATGGATCATATAATATTATTTATATTCATATAAAGCACTGGATAGTTGGCCTCTTCCCTTATTTTAAAAAGCCAATGGCCTGGGGGGGAGTGCGCAAGTATGAGAAAAGCAAAAGTTTGCTAATCATAATTAAAGTATAAAAAAAAGTTAGAAGTTGGGGTTACCTTGACGTGGTTGGAAGACTTCATTCATGTGATCACAGTAATGTATAGTAAAACCTCTTTGTTTATAATGTATGCCCATGTGCAGAAAATATGATATTGTATGGGGCCCAGGAATGTGCATTGATTATTTTTTCTTTGTTTGTATAAATGTTTGACCAGATCTGTAGCACTTCCGCAAAATATAGATGTAATTTAGCCCAAGGAGTACTTCCACAGTCCTTCTATTGTATTTAATTATTAGGAAGCATGGTCAAGCTTCTGTGTTAATAGCACCCCAACACGGCCCCTTAATTGGTGGTCCTATGCCTTTAAAATAAAGCACTGGATGGACGGCCTCTTACCTCATTTTACAAAGCCAATGGGCTGGGGAGAAGTCTGCTATATTGATCCAGTGTGCAAGTATGAGTAATGTATGCATGTATATGTATGTATAATTTTATTTATAAAGCGCCAGTTGGGTACGCAGCACTGTACATTATAAAATACAAACAAGGGGATAAGTGCAAGTAATAATACAGATAAATTAAAATGAAATACAATTTCATACATTGGTTAACAATAGAGATGACCGAAACTCCTTCGGATCATTCGGATTTTGGAACCGAGGGGTTCCGAGTCGGATCCGGATCCAAGTTGAACCCGGATCCCATCTCTAGTTAAGAATACATACAGTATATATAAATTATGAATAAATTGATGTAAGTGCAGCATACCTAAAGGAATAGCCAGCTCATCCCCTGGATCTAGATCTAGTTTAGAACGGTGCCCCCTCAAGCTCATTACAGCCTGAACAAGAGGAATTTAAAATAAATATTCCAATTGTCATCCACAAGAAATATCAACTGATAATAATGCGGGAAAGTGAGGTGAAACTTGTAGATAACAACAAAGTAGAAAAATACACCAAACCGGTGAGGATTACAATGGCTTTGACACACCATGTGCTAACCCAAATGCAAAAGTTTGCTAATCATAACAAAAGTAAAAAATTTTAGAAGTTAGGACCTTCTAGACTGGGGTTACCTTGATGGAGTTGAAAGGCTTTTCATTCATGTAATCACAGCAGCATGTTTCTTCCGCACTCACGCTTCCCAGCAACCATCACAATGTTTCGGCTAGCCATGTAGCTGTCCTCAGGATGTGATATCACCATCATCAGGGGGCATGGTTCTTTGATGACTTCCTGGGCTGTGGGTTGTACTGGCTACAACATGGAAGCCTTCTTATTTACAAAATCTATTTCTCACATATACTAAATGCAACATGCCAGAGAAGAATCTTACAATGTATAGGTGTTCTGGGGAGAAAAACTTTCACATTAGGTTTTTAAAAATGTAAGTTTAGTTCTCCTTTAAATGGTCCCCTTGACAAACAAGAGGCTTTATATCTCTCTACTTGGTTCTTTTACTGCAATATTTAACAATATAAACCACTAGTAACACTCCTACAGAAAAATTTCTTATTAGTGTTAACAATATGCTAGTACAGTACACAATGTATTTATTACTGGTAGTTTGTAAGATAATTCAATAGAACACATCCTTCAAAGAACAATTACACAAACACCCTCTTATTATGTAACCAAAGAAAGATTGTACTGCTTACTCTTTCAGACCTGGCTAAAACCACTAAACATACGTACAATAGTGGCAATTGTTCATTTAGTCCCCTGGGTTTTTACCGTCTGCTTGATATGCCCACTATAAGGGGACATAGTTTCCTATTTAACCCAGTTGTTTTTTTACCAACCTATTTTTTTGCCCTATTCTTTTGGGCCTCAATTAATCTGGCGCTATAGCCTCTCTCCGTAATTTTTTGGGCCAACTCATTCAATTGCACTTCTGTAACTTGATTACAGTTATAAGTGAGTACCCTAAAGATTCGTACACATGAGTGATCGCGTGTGCCGACCCACGAGGCACCATGTGTATGAACGGCTGTTTCGTATGATAATATCTATCATACATAATATATTCATCAATAATACCGATCCCCAGCCCATAATGTGCCCATACACGGGCCGATTATTGGCTGAAACGGCTGTTCGTACACATTGCGCGTCGCGGGTCTGCACCTACGATCGCACGTGTGTACGAACCTTTTAGAAACTGGGAAGATACTACTGATACAGATGCCATGGGTGATAACTAGAGACATGCAAGATTGTATTTTTGTTAATAGATTTAGAATACAAGCTAAATCCCAACATTTCCCCCTCCTCATAAAACTTAAGGTCAAGGAACTCCACATGTTCAACACTAAAGCTAGGTACACACCTACCGATTTTTCCTCCTGACCGACCGTTTGATACTTTCGACCGGTCGGCCAGGAGGAAGGACTGTCGGTCGCGGCAAAAGCAGCCGTGTCCGATAGTTACTGCGACCGACCTTTATGGATCGGACAATGTTTTCCACCATGTCCGATCGTCCTTTCGTCCGATTTGGACGAACGGTCGATCAGACATGGGCACATTCGGATGCGATAATTTCGGTCCGATCGACCGATACACTGAACTATCTGTCGATCGGACCGAAATATCTCATCGTGTGTACCCAGCTTTACTGTTGCGCATGTAGTTAATTTCACAGTGGAGTTCTGCTGGTCAAGGAAATTTACAAAATTCTCACACTCCAACGTACCCCCCCATAGTATAAACAAATCGTCAATATATCTCTTAAAGATAAGTAGTTTGTCCTTGAAAAGGAAGTTCTCCATGTAGATGTTAGCGAACAACAGTCCTACGTTCAAACCCATGGTGGTTCCAGACACCTGATTATAGAACGTCTGTTCAAATTTAAAGTAGTTATTTTTCAGTAAACAAGAGCAAAATTCATCAGCAGTTCCATAGGAGGGTTATTATACTTGGATTTACTCAAAGCTGGTTTGCCCACTTCCACTCCCTGTTTCTGCAGTATAATAGTGTACAAGCTATGTACATTATGCTCATCGAGACCGTATCTCTCACGCAATAAAGTATTGTTTGTTTAAGACCGCTGAGCGCTCTGACCAATATGTATCATCATGTGTATGTGAACAGTAGAGATGGGATCCCTCGGACCCCTCGGTTCCTAAATCCGAAAATGTTCTGTCCGAAACAGAAATTTTTTTTTTTAAATTTTAAAGTTTGAGCTATTTTCGAAAATTCTCGAAAATCTCCTCGAACATTCGATAATACTCAGAAATATGATCGGAAACTCGAAAATAGTTTCCGATTGTGCTTTCGAGTATTATCGAACGTTTGAGGCCATTTTCGAAAAAAGCTAAAACTTTTTCATAAAAACTGAAAATGTGCTCCGAAGTCCGGAATTTAAGTTCCTTTTCAGATTTTTGGATCTTCGGGATTTTCCCAAGATACGAAAACCCGAAAATGAAACTAAACCCAGCAGTTTCGGCCATCTTTAGTGAACAGTAGCACCGTGGCAGAGTAACCGGGAAGACTGCGGAACATGTTTCGAATATCTGAGACTTCCACACCCGTAAGTTTGATTACAGAAGTCACGCTGTTAACGGAGTATGCTAATGCAGCCACTGTTGAGGACGACATGGACTACTATTTTACACAAGGTGATGTGCAGATGATGTCTCTTGAGCAAATGTTCTTTCGATCTTCTACTATTGGTAATTGAATTTATTTCTAAAGGTGGCCATACATTCCACAACGGGATTTACCCATTGTTGTTCAAGTGTATGGGCTTTTACCGACCGACCGTAGTACCGGTCTGTTGAGAAAGACGGAAAATATCCGTCCGTCGTTATCGACTCCCTTTACTGGAGGTGTGTATGGCGTGTATGGCCGCACGACCGACCAATCCCCATACCGTGTATGGGGATCAATCGGGTATGTAATCTATCGGTACACATGCTGCCACCTTAAGGTACTAAAAATGATCAGTCGAAAGACAGAACAGCTGGAAGCTAAGCATGGAGAGCATCTCTGAACAGACACCACGGGCGACCTGCTTGAAAAGATCAGATTACAGGTTGATAAATACAGGGAGGACCTGATTGCATTTAAAAAGTTGAAAATGATTATGCACAGAAAAGGGTATATGGGTTGTTGTCTGAAAAAACAGGCATTAGTGGCCAACCCTATAAAAATCCTTTGGTCAGAAATTGATGCGATCTGTGACAGCTCTGACGATTCCCCTTTGTTCAATATAGACAACGAATAACTGGAGAACCCTACAACTAATTGAGAGTATAAAGGGAAGGGGCAGACCCCCAAGGCAACCCATCCCTGCAATTAGATCTCATATATAACATAAGCTGGGTACACACCATACAAAACTGTAATTCAGCCTGACTGACTGACATTTCAGTGTTTCGGATGGTCGGGCCAAATTATTGTATGGCGTCTCCAACCGATCACTGCCCGTTCCTTCATCCGAATTGGACAAGAGCACGATCGGACTGGTCGGAAAACCATGACCAATTGTGGGGTCCTCTATGGACCACACAATCGGTCACGGCTAACTTTTGGACGTGGCTGCTTTTGTCAAAAGTCTCTAAAGGTCAGTCAGAAGGGAAAATTGTAACGTGTGTACCAGCCTTAAGTAAACAGGTCCTCACTGAAGAGGAATATGCATTACTCAGTAAGGGACTTACCTTTGTTCAAACCCCCAAATATAATCAGTTTGAAGAGGATGTGGATTTTCCAGTGACGTTTGAAACTTAAATATCAATTTCGTCTTGAAAACAGTACACCATCTATATTCAGAGTTCCTAGTAAATGCAAGCCACCCAATACAGTTCCAGCCATTAAAGTGTTTTCAATTTTAGTCAAAAGCGATGTTGAAAATGATTGCAAGAACTCCCACATTAAAGGTAGAAACATCACAATTTATCAAAAGGTGAATTGGGAGCATTAAAATCATTAGGGGATGATCATAATTTGATAATAAAGCCAGCTGACAAGGGAGGGGCAATCTTGGAACCATCATGGGGTTGAAAGTAGAGCTGTTATTCCTAAGCTCTACATAGCTCTACATGGAGGACTACTTACCTTTAAGATAAATATTGGCAATTTGTGTGTACTGTGTGTGTGGGGGGGGGTACATTGAAGGAGTGTGAGAATTTTGTGAATTTCCTTGAACAGCAGAACTCCACTGTGAAATTAAGTATGACAGTGTTGAGCATGTAGAGTTCCTTAACGAGGGGTAAACGTTCTCATCTAGCTTGTATTCTAAACAGATTAATTGAGGCCCAAAAGAATAGGGCAATACAACAGGTTTGTAAAAAAAAAAAAAAAAAGGGTAACTGTGGTCCAAAAATTGCTTTAGGTAAATTGACAGGAATTGCTTTCCTGAGTATTTACTTTCATTGTTTATTTTTTTTACATAGTTTTGAAGGTATTAAAATTTTTATGTGTGATATGGTAGCAGCATCACCAGATCCCCTTCACTTCCTGCTTCCTGCTCTAAAACCATGTAACAATCCTTCTTACCTGTGTCTCCTCCTCCTTATAGGCCCCCATTGCTCCTGCAATTGCAGTCCCCTTTAAAACCCCTGTGGCCCCTCCCTCTCCTGCTTCAGTCAATCTAACTCAATATCTTCCTAGTTTCCTATGTTTTCTCCTGCACCAAGCATATGCTAACCACAGATTATAACAGGAAATTTTGACCACAGATTCAGAATCTCCCACTCCCTTACTTTCTGATCAGTGATTTCTTTATATCTTGGGCTGAGTAGCCCGTAGAGAGGTGGTTGATGGCTAAAATCATACTGGTTCAAACTGACCAATCTGTGATTAGGGAACCTTTGGGTAACACTTGGTTACAAAAGAAATCTGGGTACTGTAGGTGCTTGGTAGGCCAAGCATGCAGAGCCATGCTCACAGGACTGGACTTCCAACACCCACATATGGGACGTGGGCAAGACTTCCACTACCTCCCGGGAAAGGTTGGCTAACCATAGAATGACGATTAGAACAGCACTACTCTGGGTGCCTCTGGAATGCCGGACACCAAATTTAGTAAATAATCAGTTGCACGCCACTTTAAAGAGACTAATCACTCTCTGGCCATGATGAAGCGGATGGCAATCGATCAAATTACTAACGTTCTTGATGTAAATGAACTAATACAATGGGAGGTCTAGCGGATAACATCCCTGGATACCCTAAAACCAAGGGGACTAAATGAACAATTGCCACTATTGTGCTTCTTATAATATCCCCCCTTATTACAATTTGCGTATATGTTTAGTGGTTTTAGCCAGGTCGGAAAGAGTAAGCAGTATGATCGTTCTTTGGTTACATAATAATTGGGTGTTTGTGTACCGGTAATTGTTCTTTGAAGGATGTGTTCTATTGAATTATCTTGCAAACTAATAGATACATTGTGTTCTGTACAAGCATATTGCTACCATTAATAAGGTTTTTTTTCTGTAGGAGTGTTACTAATAGTTTATATTGTTAAATATTGCAGTAAAAGAACCAAGGGTCAATTTAAATATTAAAGGGTAACTGTGGTCTCAAATTATTCCAAACTAGTAAGTATTATATAAAAGCCTTCCATCGTACCTTCAAAATAAAACCTAAATCACATCTCTAGATAAAATTTGCGAGAAGTTATTGCTGCAAAAGTACAGCAATGTAACTTCCTGGTTGAACTCTTTCTGTTTTTAGCCATGTGACCAGCTTGTAGTCATGTGACCAGCCTTTGCCTGCATTAATAGGATCCCCTTCTCAGCTGTCAATTTTTTCATTAGGTACTTCCTGATTTTCCCAGCATTAAGTCTTTACTGAGCATGTTTCTCCCCGGGGGAAAAAGGGCCAGCAGAGGTAAGGTGATGTCACTCAACCTACTGGAAGCAGGAAGTTTGAACATTCACCCTAGTGTATTCTCTCACAGGCTCCAGCCAGAGATGTGATTGTTGGCTCAGTGTAAAGGAAATACTGCAGGCTTTCATTTAACCCTAACTTACTTGAGACCACAGTTGCCCTTTAATTAGGATATATGTAAGAGTTTCATGAAAGTTATAGATCGGGCTTATGATCTTGGAGCCTGTTCAATACACGATTGAAGGAATTATTTGGTCCCCATATAAATGTAAATTATAAATGTTTTTAAAGGGCATGTCAACCCTAAAAATTTACTTTGGCCATAAGGTAGGTGCCCCCTGCCCACTCCCAACCACCGTGATATTTTTTTAAAAAAATGTTTAGATCGCTTGCGGAAGTTTCTGTCAATGTAGTCAATGTAGACTCCGCAGGAGAGGAGGGTCTTTAAGTACTGATCTAAACATTCTTTAAGAAATATTTTGGCAGTTGGGGGTGGGCAGGGGGCACCTAACTTATGTCCAAAGGGTTTCATGCTAGGTGCCATGGCTGCAGAGGATGGATCCAGATGGTAGGAGGGAGGGGGGAGAGGGACTCCCCCACACATCTCACTGCTTTACTGAGGTTGAGAAAATAGCAGTGACCATATGACTCACTGACACCTCCTTCTCTTCACTTGCTTGGACTTTGAACAAGGGTTGCAGGAGAACCATAAGGAGCATAGATGTAAGGTAAGGATTATTTTACACTACACAGTGGGGCCAGTATGGGGTTAAATTTTAGTTTAGGAGGTGGACATGCCCTTTAATGTTTTTTATATATTTATTCTCACTTACTAGGTTTTAACATGGGGGTGGATACACTGAGATAATCTGTGATGGCACTTGTATGTAAGGGGGCAGGATCAAGAACCGAATTAATTAACAAAATATGGCAGATATATTCCAACGAATACCTCACACACTATGAAAAGCTGGCCAAAAATGTGGGTCTTCTGGGAGCTCCGGATGCAGCAAGTATCAAGCCCAAGAGGTGAGGAACCTTTGCTCTAATCTTGGTACTAAAACCTGATGGTACAGATATAGTGGAATATTCTATTATCATTAAAGAGATCATATATTTTTGTAGCAGTATTTATGTGGCGCAGCTTTCATGTTATTCATGTTATGGAAGTATTATTGTTTACCAACTGTGATCTTTATAAAGAACAGATGTATCATATTTTATATAATAATTACAAATACTGTTTATATTAATTGATGAAACCAGAATCATTGTTAATTATTGTTTATTTTATTGTTATATATTTGTACAACACTGGAAAATTATGTAGCAAAAAGTAGCACTAATAATGCTAAAAAAGTTCAGCACATATGATGGTAAACAGGTAATATTCCCTGGTGGTTTTTCAAAGCAGTGTCATATTGGTTAATACACACTGAACACCTATCTCTGTTATTTAAAAAAAACACGTGGTGTTTTTTTCAGCAAAAGATATGATAATAGTGTAAAACTCCCTCAGGCAAATTTTATCCTTTTTATAAATAGGATATGATAAATAGTGTAAAACTCACCGAGGCAAATTTTCTCTTTTTAATTAATAGGACAAATTTTTTAGCATTTCTTATTTTCAGCAAACTTCATCTAATTATCAAACCAGTTACATTAATATGGGAACATACCATAGAAATAGTCATTTTTATGGAACATTCAAGTAAGTAATGATGTTTGGCGAAAATTCTGGGAAAACTGCAAAAAATGCAACGAAAGACAGAAAAGGTGTTAAAAAGGAGAAATTTCACCTATTTATAAATAGCTTTAAATTAAAAAAATTACAAAAATAGCTCTGAAATTTCACCTTCTCTGGTCTGGTAATGGCTGACGCTAAAGAGCAATTTCGATTTTCGACGTGATACCAGACTTAACACAATGAATAAGGTGAAATTACCATCACACATCACTGCATCATTACTTTTCCATGAAAGCAAAAGCTAGCGGTTATATAAATACGCGAAAATAGCGTTCTTTGTCATTGCGATATCCTGCGATAGCGAAAATAGCGATTGTTTATAAATATGCCCCCTAAAGTGCCTACCTACATGTATTCATGGGATTCTGTTTAAAGCTTTCATTTTACGAATTACTTATTGTGTAATGCAGTTTATCCTATAGCTGCCACTTAAAAGGCATGTCCACTTTTCTCTAAATTGTATACTACCCCCCCAACCCCACTTTTTTTATGTAACACTGATCTGGTATATTAACCTATTTGAAATAAAGTTTAAAATACCTTCTCGATACATTTTGACAATAAAAACCTAGAAACATGTTCTCACAGTCATGAATCATGTATTCGCTATTCAGATTGAATGCTGTGGTGCACAGGAAATTATATGCCTTATGTACCTAGGATTTTCACATAAAATTCAACGCTGAGTGCTTTCCCAGAAAGCTTTGTGACCTATTTCTGATCCAGATAAAGTACCCTCAGGATCACCTCTTGCTCTTTTTGTGCAAACAGAACACAGTTGGTGAGTGGGCTTTACCTGTCTGAACAGGTGTCAGGGTTTGACTAACTCTCTTTAGAGGTGAAAGGGAGGTCACAGTCCTCCTTCCTATTTTGACATAGCACTATTTTTATTAGTAAAATGTGTGTTTGGGTTTTTGTTTGAGGTATTTACTTGGCTTATTATATATTTTTTTTTCATGTATCTTAAATCTCCAGGTGTTTTTCCACTCAGAGAGGATAACAGTAAATTAAAATGATTTTCCCTACCTAAAGGTTAAGTCCACCTCTCAAATGAAAAACAATATATAGGTAAATGATGCCCAAAACTGCAATAGTGGAGAGATTTAAGACTAATCTGAAATGGTGCCCAAAGTTCTGTTACCGCTATTTCTGCTTTCTGGTTGTTCCTGTTATTAGCTGTCAGTCATGGGTGTGACAGTTGGCATCACAGCCAATGACTGAATTCCATACCCCTAGTTGCTTTATCTGAGCATGAGCAAGATTGTAAGAGCTTGGAGAGGAGGAAGAAAACTTTTGAGAGACAGGGAGGGGGATATTATGTTTTACCTGTGTATGTAATTTGTATGACTTTGTAAAATATGTATTTCCCTGTATGTAATGTAGGACTATGTAATTTTAATTGTAATTTACAGAAGATGTTGGCGCTATATAAATCCATAGTAAAAATAAGAAGAAAATGTCAATGCATATTGGGATATGGATGATAAATAATTTACTCAGTAGTCTAATGTGCTCCTTTTAGAAACACACAGAAAATGAGGTCATGGGTTCAAATCCCTAGACTTATGATTTATTTTCCTTTTAGTGATAGGAAATAAACTGATGAAGGTTAATTTTGTGTTTTCAACACTGTTAAATATCTGTCCTGTGTCTGAAAGCCAGGCTGTGGCATGATCTGGGACCAACAGAGGTGTATAGGATTAGCTGTCAGCTTCTAGAAAGCAATGGCAGTGAAATAAGCTGACTATTTTGAATTGTTGCAAGGCTGGAAAGCTGTCAGCAATGCATCATAATTGGAAAATAAACCGAAGAGTAAAAAGCAGCTTTGAAAGTCTTATCAGGGACTTCCATGTTGGTGTGAAGACAAAATTATAGAAGATCCTCTGTGCATAGAAACAGTCAATGCTGGGGTCAGGAGTGTGCAATAAGTGCACATGCTTAAAAGGTGTGAGTTATGCTGCCAACAACATGGAAACTTTAACTTTTTCTCATATGTACGTTATATGCAACTCACTAGAGAAGAATCTTACAATGTATAGGTGTTCTGGGAGAAAACCTTTCACATTAGGATTTTTTTTAAATTATGTTTAGTTCTCCTTTAAGCAAACTCCTCTGCAAGTAGCAATTCACAGATGGACCAAAGAATCAGCACCTCTGGGCATGACCACAAACTATGTATATACCAGATATGTAAAGATGGCTGGATAGGTAGCGGTAGAGTTAATTGGTGTAATTTCCAGTCTTGCTTTAATAACCTTAGCACTGATGATGAATGGTATGGGAGTTGTATACCAGGCTCGTTATCACTGATTCTGTCACCCACTGGATTATTTCATATTTTACATCTGCCTGATTACCAAATGGCTGTTTCTCAGTGGACAAAATCCTGTCTCAAGCAACAATAAAAGAAAAGGAATTACAAACATACCGTATGCTTATTTATAATGTCTAAATAGTACAATTACAAGTGTACAACCTTGTAAATCTGAATGACACTTAGTCATATAACACAAGTTTTATTGTTGTATGCTAAAAAAGATAATTCTTTGTCCTTTTCAAAGTTCAGTAGATCTGCAATATATCACTTCTTGTGTTTGATCTGAAAACAATGTTCTAAGCTACCATGATATTGACTCCAAAGGTAAAATCACACTGGCTTTCTTCCAAATTTCTATACCCTAATACTAAAATTCAAAGTCAAAATTGTCAGTGAAACGGCTTTTGAATGTCTTTGGAAATGTCTTTTTTGTGACATTTGTCTTGCTTTAAATGGTCACTATACTCAAACAAAGTATGAAACTACAATTTGAGAGAAGTAAAATGGTGGTACCCACGTATTTATGTGTGCTTGCATTACTATTACATTTTTAATGTTTAGTGAGTGTTCCTAATTCCCTTAATCACTGCTTTCTTGCAGTGTCTGCTACACTTTTAAGTTCAGCACCCCGCTCAACCGTTAGACCCTAATCTGCTTAAGCTAGGTACACACAGTAACGATTTCTGAAAGATGACAGACAGGATCTGCAAGATCCTGTCTGCCATTCTTTCAAAGATCTGCATACACACAGTCCGAGCGTTCTCCTATAGGGAGAACGCTCGGGACTGTGTGTTTCCATCGGCCGCGCTAGACTCCCTATAGGAGTCTAGCGTGGCCGATGGAATTTTCGGCCTTTCCCGAACGAGCGTACGGCCGACCCGATCGTTGCGGCCGCGCGCTCGTTCGGGAAACGAACGTACACACAGTAACGATAAAGCCCCGATACCGTCGATCGACGATATCGGGGCTTATCGTTACGTGTGTACCCAGCTTTACACATTTCCCCCTTCTCCCCCTTTCTTCTTTCTTGCATGATTCCCCTCATTGTTGCAGAAACTGTGCTGGCAGACAGCCAAAGATCCTAGTAAGAGGTCATGGGTGGAGAAAATATTTCTCAGGATCTGTATCTCTGATTTAAAATCTGAAAAGTGTTTTGAAGTAGTGGGGAAATTTGATTTGAGTAAAGTTACCATTTAAGAATCTACCTACAAGACGCGTCATTTAATGCTGGTAAATAGGTGCAGTCCCAATTCCAGCTATAGACAGCCATTAGGTGCTTCTTAGTATTTCTCATATTGAGCATTATATGCTACATGAAATGTGCTATTCTGGTTCTTAAAGGGCATCTATACTTAAAAAAATAGTTTTTTTAAAAATTGCCTATTACTGGAAACTATAATTCTTCCCAACTATCACTGTACCATTTATATGTTGATCTGTCGCTTTAGATATCCAATCTTACGTTTCAACGGTCAATCAAATGCCTTATGGTGGCCAGTTGAAGTTTCGGATTGTAGCATCTATGGCCACCTTTATTGTCATCTTCTGGTGTGTACAGTTTTATTGTAACTGAAATGGTGATTGTTGGTATATGTGAATTGCATGATAGTAAATTCCCTCTTTCAATGCTTGATTACCGAGCATGCTTTCCGTCATACAAAGTCTTGTCAAATAGAAGGAGGTGTTGGTTAAGAGAGTAGGGGGGATAATGAGCGTATGCAAATCAAGCTCTGTATTGAAGGCATGCAGCAACACACACCTCAGAGTGTATTATATGTAGTAATAATGTAATAAAGAGTAATACAGTAATATGTAGTAAAGAGCTCTTTAAAAATATATTAGGGAATTAAAATAATTATCTGGCATACCCCAAAGGCAGCACATCATTACCTTAGAGAGATATTGTTCACTATAGAAATGGAAAACTTTGCCTTCCCTCAGCTATATGCGTAGGAAAAGAATCTGATGATTTAGTGCTGTTTACATCAGACAGCATCAGGGTATAGGTGACCTAGACGAAGGCACCATTCAAACATATTTTCTTTTAAAAGTCAGATATTCAATAAAAATTCTTATCGTTTAAAATGATGCTAATTTTGCCCCAACCAATCAGATCTTATTTAACATTTGAAAGCTAATATCTGATTGGTTGGGGCAAAAGTAGCACCATTTTAAACAATAAGAACTGTTATTGAATAACCCTGAGAAATTGTTACCAGCCATGCAGCAATAAGTTGTTACCAATCAAGTTTCTGTAGCCGCTCTTTTTGCATAAAATATGATCATCTTGGCCAAGAGGTGATTGGATGAAATTTAAGGTGGGATGGGGGCACCAGTGAGAGGCTTGCATAGGGCCCTGGACAGCATCCTATGGACGCCAAAGCACCTCTGGCAACTTACACATCTTTTGAAAACATTTGTATACAATACATACATTCAATATATTTGTAAAGCCTAGAAAGTTGATACTGGATACTGGACTGCAAACCTCCCATGTTTATACAGCCACAACTTCACTTTCTTATTATGCATTTAGTTCAGGGGAAATGGGTTAATATCAATTATATGGCAGCTACTGTCCTCATAATTTTTTTCATAAATGGGAAACTAGAATAGGGTCACGCGTTAACAAATAATCAATAGACAATTATGCTGGAGAGGTCTAAAAAGTGGTCTCTGAAAATAATTATTAAAGAGAAGTTGTTTAAAATACTACATAACTGGAACAGGGCACCTGTCTTTTTTTATAAGATATCAGAATTGACTCTGGCTACTTGCTTTTGAGGATAAGGAAATTATGCTCATTTATTTCATTGTAGGTAGACTTGACCCAAATTAAAAAACTTCAATTTGGCTTTGGATTTCACACTCCATAAACCCTCTCTCCTTACTATGCCCTATTTAATCTTCCACATGATTCCTTTTAAAACAATAAACGTTCTCCTAATGCATATCAATGCAGCTTGACACACATTGTAAAATCCATTGCCCCTCAGTGGAAGTAACGTTGTAGAAGATTTGGTTGGTAAATCAAAACAAATACACTCAACACAACTTACCTTCTTCCCTTTGTATCTATGTGTGAACCATGGAAAAATAGGATGCAAGGTGATTGAAAAGTGCTAACATGGTCTCAAATTACTGGTACTTGCGGTATTTTGCAACCATATTACAACAACCGTTAACCATTATTGTTATCTGCTTGGTACCTTGACTCTCTCAGTGCAGCTGTTTTCACCACTGGCACTACTTTAGAGACCACTGGAGAAACAATATAAATACTATTTTTCTGCCACTGAACTTCGAGAACCATTCTAAACCCACATCAAAAAAAAAAAATAAGAAGCCTAAAAGTAAAATAACCAGATTTTTTATTAAGATGAATTGTCAACCATTCTGAAACTCCGTGGCCCTTTTCTTATCTAGAATATTCTCCACCACCATTCTTCCTCTTATTTCTTCTAACTTCTTCCTTCTCTAGACATCTGTTTGCCTAACTAAAGCTGAGTACACACATAACATATGTTAAGTAGATCACAGACGGAATCTGTAAGATTCCGTCTGTGAACTGCTAAAGATTTGTCAACACACAGTCCCGAGCTATCTTTTTAAAGTTTCGTAAACATGTGCGATCCCGGGGGACCCGTAATGGTAAGTTTAAGGTCGCCGACCCAGCAGATCATCAATGATGCCCGACTGAACGCCAGTTTCGGCCAACTAAAACCCTTACACTTACCAATAGTTGCCCGAAATGACGTTGGTACATATTGGGCCGACCCTCCATAAATGCACGTGTTTAAGGACCTTAACATTGAATATAGGGAAGGTTGTTTGTGGCTGCCACACACCTACTATTTACAGTTGGCTGACAGATATTAATCGAAATGGTGGGACAAAAACAGCCATTCTGGATGCTGACGGCTACATTTGTCAGAATCCGGAATGGTCTTTTTATGCTGTCATGCCTATTCCATTAGCTAATGTGTGTATCCATCTAAGGCTGAGTACACACAAGGGAATTTTTCATCCCCAACAGACCGTACGCCAAATGGTCAGCAATGACGAATCACTGTCAGTCGCATCGAAACTAGTCGTGTCCGACAAGTCGCCACAAACGATTGTGCGGTCTAGAAGAGGCTACATGGAAATCTGCTCCTGTGTACCCAGCCTTAAGTTTGTTGATTGATATGAGTAGTGATTTATAAAAAAAAGTCCAATCACTGTTGTCATTTGATAGATCAGAAAAACTATTTTTCTCTCAAGTTCAGTTTGCTTCACAAGATTCTTTTTTTTCATATGGCACAATCAACTATATATAAGTATTAAAGAAGGCAGATGTAGCTCGGATTTTAGTTTTAAGCAGCACCACCAAGAAGACTTCGGTCCCATAAAACTATGTGCTTGAAATAGTTTTCAACTATAAAATAATTCTTTGCATTGTAAAACTGTATTGATATAATTGAACTTTGTATTGCACATCGCTTATTATCCTCCAAATATTTTCATGACATGCAGAGACAAGAAAAACATTTCACATTTAGAAATAAGAAAACATTTCTCACTCCTAAAATGTACAAGAGGCACAATATAAATATTTGCCTTGAAGAGTCGAAGAAAAAAAGATGGTGAGTATTTTAGAGATTAATGGTTTCATATACCATAAATACAACAGAATACTGGTGTCAAGGATACAATTTAATGGGTCTTAAGCTCACATAAGAACTCTAGACAGCAGGTTAGGGGCATTGATCTAGAAATTTTGAACAGATTCTTTTAGAAACTGCTTTCAAGGAATCTAAAAACGGAACAAAAATGGGGATATTTATTTCTGTCCACCCCTAATAAATAATTTTAATTTGTTATTCAGGACGCCCAAATACCCCAGTAACATTTTGCTTACAAGTTGTAATAATAAACCTAACATCCATACCCTATGTCAAGTTATTACAATGTACAATATAACCAGACACCTCCAAAATAATCACCAAATGGTCACAATTTACCCTTTCTATATCAGACGAGGACTGGGAAAATCTAGCAGAATCACGCTCACTAGCATCCCTAACTGCCACAAATAAACTGATTCAGTTCTACATAATCTATCAGGCCTTTTTTACCCCCACACGACTATCCAAAATATCACCAACCTACTCCCCAGAGAAATTATGCTTATAACTTCCACGATCCACAGCCATGGCTCCCTGCTACTTCTTAGTAATGCCTTTAGTCACCGCTGTGACAGTAATGTCACAGCCAATGGCTGATGGCCATTTCCTGGACGAGCCTCCACATTTGCTGCTCGTGAACGGAGAGGGAGCAAACAGTGGTGGATCTTGAAGGTTGAAGTATAATTTCTCACTCTGGGAGCATTATTACTTTTAAGCGAAACGTAACAAGTTTTGGGGGGTCCTGAATAACATGTCAAAAATTTTATTGGGGGTTAACATAACCCTTTAATATGTTAGTATCTAGTTCTCAATTCATTGTAAATGGAAAGTTTTAGTTACAGAGAAATTTGCATACTAAGCCACACAAGTGTTTTCCATTTCCCTAAGTACATTCACAAAAATATTCTGAGCCAGTGTCATATACAAGGATCATTACCTTAGAACAAAACTGTAAACTTGTATAAGAGGCATGCACGTGATTTTCAAGCGGGTGATTCCTGAAAGGGATCATGGATCAAGGATAGAGGGGAGCTCAGTAAACAACCGACATTTTAGCCATACCCTCTTTTAAAGGATATTCCCATATTGTAGTATACCTTCAATATATTTTCCTTCACATAGACCAATGGTGTCCAACCCACGGCCCTTTTTTGGGGAAAATTGCGGCCTGTGTGACCCACAACTGGGTATGGCTATGGGCAAGGCCTGGGTGGGCTTAGGAATCGACCTGGTCAGTGCCTGAATAATGCTGAATAATATAAATTAAAGACTATAGACTAGATCAAATTATCAATGCATAGCATATCCACAGTGATTTTTGGTTTTGGAAGGATCACTTGCTGCTTTTTACATTTTGAATGTGACAAATTAGGCTCAAACAGAGCAAAAGTTTAATGCACTCTACTCAACACTGGGTGCAGACTACTCTTAATATCCCACCCTCCCTGGAATAGAAGTCTCAAATGAACAGAAGATTGACGGAACAACTGTTCTTGCCACCCCCGCGAGCACGGGGGCCCCAGGAGTTCAGAGGGCCCCCACCAAAGGTCCACGATCAGCTGTTTTTAACCAGCTGATTACGCGTATGAAGTAAATATGCGCATGATCAGCTGTTTAAAACTCTGGAACCGAATCTTTGGCACGCTGGCGAGGGTGTGTGTTAGGGGCTTGGCCACCAATCTTGCAAAGACCCCTGTGGGTCATAATCTGCTGTTCATTTAAGACAAATAAGGCTCACATAACTATCCACTCCACAGAAGACCACGTTAAAAGGAAGAGAACCAACCAATAATCTGATTGTTTAAAGTCATGTATTGTTACCATTAAAAAAAACATATTACTATATTGTGGCTTAGCCCCACACACAGAGACACACACACTCATCACCTTAAATTATTATAAGGCTTTAGTTCTCATCTAAAACATTAATATAACAATGTGACGTCTCAAAGGACTGACAGCTTCTTTGTTTGAACTGCGTAACATTGAAAGTATAGGGGCGTGGTATGATCCATTGATAATGTACAGGCCTATTTGCTTTGTACTCACACCTGTTGAACCAATCAATGTTCCTAACATGTTACTTTGTTTGTAACCTATAACTGAACCTGTGTTTGCTAAGTCTACAGTGTACAAACTATATTTTAAGCAGTTAAAAGGCATGTCCTCCCCAAAACTAAAATTTAACCCTACCCTTGCCCCACTGTATAGAGTCAAAAAATCCTTACCTTACATCTCTGCTCCTTATGCTTCTCCTGCCTATTTAAAGTTGAAAAAAGTGAAAAGTAGGAGCTGTCTATAAGTCCTCCTGTCCCTGCTGCTTCCTTCCAGATCCCTTCTGTCTGCTGTATCCTATACAACCTTTTTTCTGTGTGTAGGGTACTCCATCCCATCCCCAACCTCCAGTTTACTTTTCTAAAAAAAATCTCCAGAAAGATACTTACAGACCTTCATTCCCCCGGTGCTCTGCATAGCCAGCAGCCGTATCTGTGATTGGCTGCCAGCTAGCCAATGACAGATGTGGCTGCAGGTCCCACTCCTCTCTGCTGTTTCTGTCTGGCAAAGAGCCAGGAACAGAGCCCCGGGGGATTGCAGTTCTGTAAGTATCTTTCTGTGGAATTTTTTTTTTAGAAAAGTAAATCAGCAGTTGGGGATGGGGTGCCCTACACACAGAAAAAAAGTTTATATAAGAGGTGGAGATACCCTTTAAACTAGCATTTGAAACAACAAGTGCTAAGATATATGTAAAGGGTTTTTTAAAAAAATACAATAAGGGTTGGTACACAGTGACCAGCAACATACAATGTGTAACAAATGGCATTTTGGCTAACGATTGGTCAGTCGGACCTTGTTTATGGCCGTTGAATAAACTGCAGTAATGCCTGCGGTACATGAGACCCTGGTAGCTGACTTAAAGCCCTAAGTTTATGGAAAGTTTTACTTACTATCAATGTTTTTTTATATTAATATATAAATA